>RXID01021657.1:0-35546 GCA_005019695.1 Trichopus zeylanicus subsp. travancoricus
TTTAATAGTAGGAGTGGCAGTAGTTGTAGCGGTAGTTATAACCGTAGCTATACTAGTAGCGATAGTTGCAGTAGTAGCAATAGTAACCATAGTAGAAGCAATTGTAGCAGTTATAGTAGTAGTTGTAGTACTAGTAGTAGTAGTAGTATTAGGAGTAGCAGTAAAAATAACAGTATTTGTAGCAATAGCAATAGTAGTAGTTGCAGCAGCAATAGTACTAATAGCAATGCTTGGAATAGTACTAGTAGCAGCAATAGTAGTGGTACTTGTAGTAGCTGTTGTAGTTGTTGGAGTTGCAATAGTAGTACAAATAGCAGTAGTAGTATGAGTGGTAGCAGCAGCAGTAGTGGTAGTAGCCGTAGCGATAATAATAGTAGCTATAGTAGAAGTAGTAGTAGTACCGTAGTAGTTGTAGTAGCAAATGTAGCAGTAGTAATATTAGTGGTAGTGGTCGTGGTAGTAGTAGTAATAGTGTTAGTAGTAGCAGTAGCTATAGTTTTAACTGTAGTAGTAGCTATAGCATAGGAGTTGTAGTGGTTGTATAGTAGTAGTACTAATAGTCGTGGCAGTAGTAGTGGAGGCAGAAGTAGTAGTTGTGGCAGTAGTAGCAGTAGTAGCAGCAACAGTAGCAATAGTAGTAGTAGTGGTATTATTGCTACTAGTAATAGAAGTAGTAGTAGGACTAGCAACTAGGGTAGCAGTAGCAGTAGTAGTAGAAGTGGTTTTTGTATTAGTGGTAGGAGAAGTCACACTAGCAGTAGTTTTAATAGGAGGTGTAGTAGGAGTAGTAGTTGTGAGCAGTAGTTGTCGTGTAGAAGAAGTAGTATATGGGTTAGCAGTAGTAGTGGTGGGTAGTAGGCAGTGCAGTCCGGATTAGTAGCAATAGCTATAGCCATAGTAGTAGTGGTATAGTACAGAAAGTAGGCGTCTAGTCGTACAATAGTGTTAGTAGTCGTGGTCAATCAACCGTAATAGTACGCCTTCGCAGCGTTACTAACCGCACAGTAGTCAGTAGTCGTAGTCGTAGGAGTAGTAGACTGTAGTAGTTGTAGTAGTTGTAGCAGTAGTAGTAGTAGCAGTAGCAGTTGGATGCAGTAGCACAGTAGCTATGCTGCAATAGTAGTATTAGTTGCAATTGTATGAGTTGCAGTAGTAGTAATAGTAGTAGTAGCAATAGTACTAGTAGTAGTCGTTGTAGTAGTAGTAGTAGTAGGGGTAGTAGTAGTAGTAGTAGTAGTAGTAGTAATAGTAGTAGTAGTAGTAGTAGTAGTAGCAGCAGCAGCAGCAGCTGTAATGTTAGTGGCTGTAGCAGGAGTTGTAGTAGTATAGTAGTAGGAGTCGCAGTAGTGGCAGCCACATCGTTTGAAGTAGAAGTCATGGTAATAGTAGTTGTTGCAGAAGTGGTAATAGTAGTAGTAGCAAGTAGTAGTTGCAGTAATAGTGGCACTACTAGTAGTAGTTGTTGTATTAGTAGTAGTAGTACTAATAGTAAAAGTAGTAGTAGTAGCAGTTATAGTCGTAGGACTAATAGTAGTAGTTGGAATAGTAGTGGTAGTAGTAGTAGCAGCAACAGTTGCAGTAGGGGGAGTAGTAGCAGTAGAAATAGCAGCAGTTTTAGTAAGTTGTAGTAGTAGTAGCAGTGGTAGTAGTATTATTGGTAGTAGTTGAAGGAATAGTAGGAGTTGTAGTAGGAGGTGTATTAGGAGTTGTAGCGATTGCAATACTAGTTGGGGTAGTAGCAATAGTACTATTAGTGGTAGTAGCGGTAGTCATAGTAGTAGTAGCAGTAGTAGTAGGAGTAGTAGCAGTTGTAGTAGTGTAGTAGTAGTACCAGTAGTTGTAGCAGTAGTAATAATAGTATTAGCAGTAGCAGTTGTTGTAGTAGTAGTGGTGGTAGTTGCAATTATTTTAGTAGTAGCAATAATACTAGTAGTAGTAGCAACAACAGTAGTAGTAGTAGTAATAGTAATAGTAGTTGTCGGGTGAGTAGTAGCAGTAGTAATAGTTGTAGTTGTAGTAGTAAGTTGTAGCAATAGTAGTAGTACTAGTAGTTGTTGTATTAGTTGTAGGTGAAATAGCAGAAGGAGTAGTTGTCAAACTAGTAGCAGTAGTAGTATCAATAGTAGCAGTAGCAATAGTAGTTGTAGTACCAGTAGTTGTAGTAGCAGTAGTAGTAGAAGAAGTAGTAGGAGCGGTAGCTGTTTAGTTATAGGAGAAGTCATACTAGCAATAGTCATTAGAGGACTAGTAGTAGGGGGAGGAGTAGTAGTAGTAGTACTAGTAGTGCTAGTTGTAGCAGTAGTAGTGGTTGTTGTAGCAATAGTTGTATCAGTAGTTGTCGCAGTACTAATATCAGTAGTAGTAGCATTAGCAATAGTATAAGTAGCAGTAGTAATAGCTATAGCAGTAGTAGTAGCAGTAGTAGCAATAGCAATAGTAGGAGTAGCAGTAGTTCTTGCAGTGGTAGTCGTTGTAGTAGTAGTAGTAGTAGCAGTAGCAATAGTATCAGATGTAGTAATAGTAGAAGCTGTAGTAGTTATAGTTGTCATAGCCGTCGCTTTAGTAGTAGTTGTAGTAGTAGCAGCAATAGTAGTAGTTGTTGTCATTGTTGTTGTTGTTGCTGCTATAGTAGTAGTAACTATTGTAGCCGTAGCAGTAGAAGTAGTAGTCGTTGTAGTTGTGGTAGTAGGAGTAGCATTAGTGGCAGCAACATTATTAGCAGTAGCTGTAGTAGCTGCAGTAGTAGTTGCAGAAGTGGCCGTAGTAGTAGTAGCAAGTAGTAGCACTAGTAGTAATAGTAGTAGTAGTAATAGTAGTAATGGAAGTAATAGTAGCAGTAGTAGTGGTGGTAGTAGTGATAGTAATAGTAGTAGTAGTAGCAGTTGTAGTAGTAGTAGTAGTGGTGCTTGCTGTAGTCATGGTAGTAGTAGCAGTAGTAATCGCAGAAGTAAAAGTAGGGGGAGAAGTAGCAGTAGTAATAGCAGTAGATGCAGTAAGTTATAGTAAAAGTAGTTGTAGTAGTTGTTGTACTAATAGTAGTTGTATTAGTAGTAGTTGAAGGAGTAGTTGGAGTTGTAGTAGTACTAGTACTAGTAGTAGTCATTGTAGCATTAGTAGGGGTAGTAGCAGTAGCAATAGTAGTTGGAGTAGTAGTAGCAGTAGCAGTGGTAGTAGTAGTAGTCGCGGTAGTAGTCAGAGTACTAGTAGCAAAGGTACTAGTAGTAACAGTGGTAGTAGTAGTAGCAGTAGTAGTAGTAGTAGTTGTTGTTGTTGTTGTTGTACTTGTATTTGTAGTTGTAGTTGTAGTTGTAGTAGTAGTAGTAGTAGCAGTAGCAGCAGCAGCAATAGTAGTAGTTGTTGTTGTCACAGTGGTGTTATTAGTATTAGTAGCACCACAGCAGCAGTAGCAGCAGCAGTAGTAGTAGTGGTGGTGGTAGTAGTAGTAGAAGTAGTAGCAGAAGTAGTACTAGTAGTAGTAGTTGTTGTTGTTGCAGTAGTCATGCCAGTAGTAATCATAGTTGTAGCAAAAGTAGTAGGATCAGTAGTAGCAGTTATAGTAGTAGTAGTTGTGGTAGTAATAGCAGTTGCAGTAGTAGTAGAAGTGCTAGTAGTAGTAGCATTAGCAGTTGCAAAAGTTGTAGTAGCAATAGTAGCAGCAGTAGTGGCAGTAGTAGTAGTAGAAGCAGTAGCAGAAGTAGTTGGAGTAAAAGTAGGAGTAGTTGCAACGCAGTAGTAATATTAGTAGTAGTAGTAGTAGTAATAGTAGTGGAATAGTAGTAGTGGTAGCAGGAGCTACGACAGTAGTAGTTGTTGTTGTAGTAGATGCAGGAGCAAAAGTAGTAGTAGCAATATTAGAACCAGTAGTAGTAGTGGTAGTTGGGTTAGTAGGAGTGGTTGTAGCAATTGCTATAGTAGTAGTAGTAGTAGAAGTAGAAGTAGTTGTAGTAGTTGTTATAGTAGTATTTATTGTGCAGTTATAGTTGTTGTTGTTGTAGTATTGTTATTATTAGTAGTAGTAGTTGTTGCTGTTGTAGTAGCAGTTGTCGTAGTAGTAGTAGTCGTAGAAGTAGTACCAGAAGTAATCACAGAAGTTGCAGTAGTAGCAGTAGTTGTAGTACTAGTAATAGTACTAGTAGCAGCAGTAGTCGTAGCAAAAGTAGTTTTAGTAGTAGTATTGGTATTAGTAGCAGTAGGAGTGGTAGTAGTATTAGTAGTAGTTGTAATAGTTGCAGCAGTATCAGCACCAGCAGTAGTAGTAGCACTAGTAGTAGAAGCAATTGTTGTACAGCAGTAGTCGCACTAGTTGTTGTTATAGTAGTAGTAGTAGTAGTGACGTAGTAGTTGTAGTAGTAATAATAATTGTAGGAATTGTGGTAGTTGTAGTAGTAGTAGTAGCTGCGGTAGTAGTAGTAGTAGCAGCAGTAGTTGTAACATTAGTAGCAGTTATAGTAGTAGTAGTAGCAGCAGTAGTTGTAACATTAGTAGTAGTTATAGTAGTAGTAGTAGTGGCAATAGTAGGTGTAGGTGTAGAAGTAGTAGGCATAGTAGCTGTAGTAGTAGTAGTAGACACAGTGGTAGTAATAGTAGTAGTCGCAGTAGTTGTGGTAGTTATAGAAGTGGCTTTAGTTCTAGTTGCTAGAGTTCTATTTGTAGTAGTAGCACTAGTAGCAGTAGCAGTGGTGGGACAAGAAGCTGTAGGAGTCATAGCTGTAGCAATTGTCGTAGACACAAAAGTATCAGTAGTTGTAGAAGCAATGGTAGGAGTGGCAGTTGTTGCGGTTGCAGTAGCATTAGTTACAGTAGTACTAGTAGCAATAGTAGCAGTAGTAGCGGTATCAGTGGTAACAATAGCAGTATTAGTAGTAGCATTAGTAGCAGCAGTAGTAGCCAACTAGTAGTACCCATAGCAGTAGCAGTAACAGTAGTAGCAGCAACAACAACAATAGTTGTTGTTGCAATAGTAGTTGCAGTAGTAGAAGTAGTAGCACTAGTAGTAGTTGTTGTAGAGTAGAAGTTGAAGTTGTTGTAGGGTAGCAGTAGTAGCAGTTGTAGATGTAGTAGTTGGTGTTGTTGTAGCAGTAATAACAACAGTAGTAGTAGTAATAGTAGTAAAGGAAGAAGGAGCAGAAGCAGTAATAGTAATTGTAGAGGTAGCAATAGCAGTAGTAGTAGTAGTCGTAGCAGTAGTAGGAGTAGTAGTAGTAGTAGTAGCACTAGTAGTTGTAGTAGTAGCAGTCATAGTAGAACGAGTAGCATTCATGACAGTAGAATTAGAAACAGTAGTAGTGGAGTACTACCAGTAGAAAGAGTTGTAGTAGTTATAGCGGCAGCATTAGTAGTAGTAGTAGCAGTAGTAGTTGCAGAAGTAGGAATAGTAGTAGTAGTAGCAGTAGCAGTAGTAACAGTAGTAGTTGTTGTTGTATTCGCAGTAGTATTAGGAGTAGTGGTAGAAGAAAGAGTATTAGAGGTAGTAGTTGTAGTAGGAGTGAGAGTAGTTGTAGTAGTGGTAGTAGTAGTAGTTGTTGTTGTTGGAGCAACTGTAGTAGTAGCAGTTGCAGTAATAGCAATTGTGGAAGTAGGTGTAGCAGTTGTGGCAGCAACATTTGGAACAAGAGCAGTAGTAGTTGTAGGAGTGGAAGTTTTACTAGTAGCAAGTAGTAGAAGTAGTGGAAATAATAGTAGTAGTGAGCAGTAGTAGTAGCAGTAGTAGTTGTAGAAGTGGAAGCTGTACTAGTTGCAACTAGTAGTAGTAGTGGTAATAGTAGTAGTAGCAGGAGGAGTAGTAGTAGTTGTAGCAATAGTAGTAGTAGTAGTAGCCGCAGCAACAGCAGTAGTAGCAATTGTAGTAGAACTAGTTGAAGCAGGAGTCGGAGGAGTGGTGGTCATAGTAGTAGAAGTAGCTATAGCCGTAGTAGTAGTAGCAATAGGAATCCTAGGAGTAGCAGCAGCCACAGTGGAGCAGTAGTAGTAGTAGTAGTAGTTATTATTGTTGTTGTGGCAAGAGCAGTAGTAGTAATAGGAGTATTAGCAGTAGCAGTCATAGTTGGAGTTGTACCAGTAGCAGAAGTAGCAGTAGTAGCTGTAGCAGTTGTGGTGGTAGTAGAGGTAGTAGTTTTAGTAGTAGTAGTAGTAGTAGTAGTAGCAGCAGCAGCAATAGAAGTAGTAGAAGTTGTAGTAATAGTAAAGTAACAGTAGTAGTATCAAAAGCATTACTAGAAGTAGTAGTAGTTGTTGCAGTAGTAGTAGTAAAAGCCGCAGTAGTCGTAGAATTTAGTAGTGGTAGTAGTAGTACTTGTAGTTATAGTAGTAATAGTAGTAGTAGCAGAGCTAGCAGTAGTACAAGTTGTAGCAATAGTAGTAGTGGTAGTAGTAGCAATTATAGTTGTAGGAAGAGTTGTGGTAGTAGTAGTAGTGATAGTAGGAGTAAAGCAGTAGCAGTAGCAGTCGTAATAGCAGCAGTAGCAGTTGTATTAGAAGTACTACTACTAGTGTAGGTGGCATTGTTAGTAGTAAGAGTGGTTGTTGTAGTAGTAGTGGTAGTCGTAGTTGCAGGAATATCTGTTGTTGTAGTAGCAGTAGAATAGTAGTCGTTGCAGTAGTTGTTAGAGTAGTAGTGGTGGTTGTTAGTCGCAGAAATAGTGGTGGTAGTAGCAGAAGTAGTAGTGGTAGTAGTAGAAGTAGTAGTTGTAGTAGTAGTAGAAGTCGTTGTAGTATTAGTAGTAGTAAGGGTGGTAGCAATTGTAGCGGTAGCATTGGCTATAGCATTAATAGCAGTAGTTGTAGTAGTAGTAATAGTAGTAGCGATGGGAGTAGTTGTAGCAGTTGTAGTATTAGAAGTAGTCACTGTAGTTTGCAGTAGTAGTAGTAGTAGTAGTCATAGTAGTTTGCAGTAGTAGCAGTAGTAGTAGTAGTAATAGTAGTAGCAGCAGCAGTTGCAGCAGTTGTAATAGTAATAGTATTAGGTGCAGTAGTAGTAGTAGCAATTTTAGTAGTAATATTATTAGCAGTAGCAGCGATAGCAACAGCTGTGGTAATAGTAGTAGTAGTAGTAATAGTAGCGGATGTAGTGGTGGTTGTAGTAGCAGTATTTGTAGTAGTATCAATAGTAGTATTAGGAATAGTAGTTGTAGTAGTAGAAGTAATAGTAATAATGTTAGTAGTAGTTGTAATAGTGGTAGTTGTTGTAGTAGCTATAATAGTAGTAGTAGTAATGTTAGTAGTAGTAGCAGTAGTAGAAGTAGTAATAGTAGTAGCTATAGTAGTAGTCGTAGTTGCAGTTGTAGCAGCAGCAGCAATATTAGTTGTTGTAGTAATAGCAGTTGTAGAAGTAATAGTAGGAGTAGTAGTAGCAGCAGCAGCAACAGCAGTAGCAGTAGCAGTAGCAGTAGTAGTAGCAGCAGCAATAGTAGTAGTGGTAATAGTAGCAGTAGTAGTAATAGTACAGTAGTAGCAAAAGTAGTAGCAGTAGCAATTGTTGTACCAATAGTAGCAGTAGCAGTTGTAGTAGTAGTAGGAGGAGAGGTATGGCAGTTGTTATTGTTGTTGCAGTAGTGATACTCATAATAGCAGTAGTAGGAGCATAGTAGGGGTATTACTACTACTAATATTGACTATTACTACTGCTACAGCTACAACTATTGCTACTACTACTACTGTTACTGCTACTGCTGCTACTATTACTACTTCTACCATCACTACAATTACTACTACTGCTGCCACTACTATTACTTCTAGTACGATTACTTCTCCTACTACCACTACTGCTACTACTTCAACTACAGCTACTATGCTCCTACTACTTCTAATACAATAACAACAACAACTACCACTGCTACTTTTGCTACTACTAATGTTGTAACTACTGCAGCTGCGACTACTACTGCTACTACTAATACTATTATTACTTCTAGTGCCGCTTTTGCTACTATTGCTACTACTACTATTTTTATTACTACTACTGCTTCTACTACTACTATTACTGCTACTATTACTACTTCTGTAATTATTACTAACATTATTACTACTACTATTATTACTACGATTACTACTGCTACTATTATTACTACTATTACTTCAGCTACTACTACTACTACTATTACTTTTACTGCTGCAGCTACTACTACTACTACTACTTCCCTTACAGTAAGAACAACTACAACTTGTCCTGCTACTACAACCACTCCTACTGCTATTATGCTATTACTACTTCTAGAACCACCACTACTACTACTAATACTATTTTTACGGCTGCTGCTACTGCTACTATTGCTACTACTGCGAGACCTGCTACTACATCTACTTCTCATACTAGTACTACTACTGCTGCTACTGCTGCTAATACAACAACAACTACTATTATTACTGCTACTGCTACTAGTACCACTCCTACTAATACTACAACTACTTCTAATACTACTTCAACTACTACTACTACTCCTACTCCTACCACTTCTGCTACTGCTACTGCTACTACATCTACGATTGCTGCTACTACTACAACTACTATAGATATTGCTGTAATTATTGCAATTGCAACTACAACAACAACAACAGCTGCTGCTACTACTAATGCTACTCCTACGACTACCACTACTACTACTAATACTACAACTACTGTGGCTGCTACTACAACTGTTGCTACTTCTACTACTGCAACTACGACTACTACTGCTACTATGACCACCAATTCTACTACTACTGCTACAACTAAAACCCTTACAACCACTTCTACTACTAATACTACTACTATTACTACTACGACTACTACGACTACTACTACTACTACTACTACTACTACTACCACCACTACTACTACTGCTGCTGCTGCTGTTGCTGCTACAACTACTACCGCAATAGCTACTACCACTACGACTACTACTACTTCTACTACTACTGCTACTATTGCCACCACTATTACAACTACTGATACTACTACTATTGCTACTGCTACTACTACTGCTGCTAACACTATTACAACTTCTACTACTACTATTGCTACTATTGCTACTTCTACTTCCACTACTATGACTACTACTACTACTTCTACTACTACTACAACGATAACTAATACTACTACTATAACTAATATTGCTGCTACTAGTACTACTACTACGATTACTACTACTGCTACAACAACAACTACTACTACTATTATTACTACTACTATTACTACTACTACTTCTACTATTACTATTATTACTATCAATACTACTACTACTACTACTGCTCCTATTACTATTACTGCTACTACTGTTACTATTACTACTGTTACTGCCACTGCACCTCCTATTACTACTACTATTACTACTACTGCTATTACTATTACTACTATTACTACTACTACTACTACTACTGCTACTATTACTATTACTGCTACTTTTACCACTACCAGTTCTACTGCTACTACTGCTACTATTACTTTGACTGCTACAACTATTGCTACTACTACTACTAGTACTCCAACAATAACAACCACTACAACTTGTCCAACTACTATTACTACTACCACTACTACTAATGTTACTACTACGTCTGCTACTAGTACTACTACTACTGTAACTACTACTAAAGCTGCTACTATTATTACTACTACTATTACTATTACTTCTACTTATATTACTATTATTACTACTACTATTACTACTACTTCTACTTCTATTACTATTATTACTACTAGTACTACTATTACTATTACTATTACTACTATTACTACTACTGCTACTGTTGTTAATACTATTACTACTACTACTTCGACTACTACTACTACCATTACTGCTATTTCTATTTCTATTACTACTATTACTACTATTAATACTGCTAGTGCTATTACTACTACTACTATTACTACTACGGCTACTTCTACTACTACTACTTCTACTACTTCTACCGCTATTACTTCTTCTGCTACAACAACTACTACTACTATAATTATGTTTCCTACAATAACAACTACTACTACTTGTCCAACTACTGCTGCTACTACTACATCTAGAACTTACTACTACTACTACATCTACTACTACTACTACTATTATGACTACTACTACTATTTCTATAGCTGCTACTACTGGTACTACTTCTACTACTTCTACTACTACTACTGTTACTACTGATGCTACTAATACTACCACTTCTGCTACTGCTACCTCTACTATGACTACTTCTTATACTACTACTATTGCTGCTACTACTGCTGCTAATACAATTATTGCTACTACTACAACTCCCACAAATACTGCAACTACTTCTTCTACTACTACACCTACAAATACTACAACTACTTCTTCTGCTACTACCACAACTGCTACTACTCATCCTACTACTACTTTTGCTTCTACTATAGCTGCTATGACTACTGCTACTCCTAATACAAATATTGCTACTACTACTTCTACTACACATACTGCGGCAACTGTTGCAACAACAACTATAAGTACTACTACTACTGCTACTACTACTAATGCCACTGCTACTACTACTACTACTATTACTACTATTACTACTACTACTACTACTAATACTACAACTACTATGGCAACTACTGCTACTACTACTGCAACTGCTACTATTGCTACCAATGCTACTACTTCTACTTAAATTACAACACTTACGATAACTTCTACCACTACTACTACTATTACTACTACGACTACTACAACTACTACTGCTGCTGCTCCTACTACTACTATTGCTGCTGCTACTACAACTAGTACTACCACTATAGCTACTACTACTACTCTACTACTATTTCTACTACTACAACTGCTGCTATTGCTACAGATATTACTACTACTACTGCTGCTACTGCTGGTACTACCACTATTACTTCTACTACTATTATAGTGACCACTACTATTACTCCTACTATTGCTACTACTACTTCTACTGTTCCAACTTCTTGTACTACTACTACTACTAATATTGCTATTACTACTACTTATACTACTAGTACTACTATGATAACAACAACAAGAACAACTACTACTACAACTACTAGTTTTCATACAATAACAAGAAGTACTACTTCTGCTACTACTACTGCTGCCACTTCTACTACTTCTATAACTACTGCTACTGCAACTACTACTACTACAACTACTACTTCTACTACTACTGCTGCTGCAAATACTATTACTACTGCTACCAACACTACTACTGTTGCTGCTACCGCTACTACTACCACTTCTCATACTACTACTCCGGCTACTACTACTGCTGCTACTACTATTATGGTTACCGCTACTACTGCTACTCCTACTACTACTATAACTGCTACTTCTACATCTATTACCACTGCTACTTCTACAACTGCTACTACTAATACTACTACTACTATAACTACTGCAACTATTACTTCCACTACAGCTACTACTCTTGATACTACTACTACTACTATTACTAATTCTACTACTAGTACGACTACTCCTAATACTAGTACTTCAACTACAGTTACCACCACTACTACTACAACTACTACTAGTTCTACTATGGCTACTACTTGAACTACTACTTCTACTACTATAGCTGCTACTACAACTACTTCTACTGCTACTACTACAGCTGCTACTGTTACTTTTGTGACTGTGATAACTACTTCTACTACTACTGCTAGTACTACTACTATTGCTGCTCCTACTACTACCCCAACTAGTACTACTACTACTGATACTACTTCTACTATTGCTACTAGCACTTTGACTGCTGTTGCTACTGCTACTACTACTTCTTCTCTTATTACTATTGCTGCTGCTACTACTACTACTATTACTACAATAGATACTACTGCTAGAATGACTACAGCTACTACTATGACTAGGACAACTGCTACTATTGCTACTACTTCTGCTGGTACTACTTCTACTACTATGACTGCAACACTACTACTACTACTGCCGTTGTTGCTACTACTACTACTTCTACAATTGTTGCTACTACTACTACTACCACCACCAGTACTACTGTTGCTGCTATAACTACTACTACTACTGCTACAACTAATGCTACTATTACTACTACCCCTACTACTCTTACTATAGCGACTACTACGGCTATTGCTTTTGCTACTACTACAACTACTGCTACTACTTCTTCTGCTACTACTACTACGAGTACTAGTACAACAACAATAACAACTGCAGCTGTTGTTGTTGCTGCTACTACTATGACTATTACAGCTATTACTGCTACTACATCTTCTCCTACTACTACTTCTGCTACTACTACTGCTACTACTACTTCTACTATTACTACTGCTCATATAACTGCTACAATGACTACCGCTATTGCTATTATGGTTACTATTACTGCTACTACTACTACCACTACTATTGCTACTGCTACTATTACTATTACTACCACTGCTAACCTAAAACTACAGCTACCATTACTACTACTTTTACAACAACTACTACTGCTAGTCCTATTGCTACTACGACTACTACCACCACTACTACTACTACCACTGCTACTACTGCAACTGCAACTAATACTACTTCTGCTACTACTATTACTACTGCAACTACTTTTGTTACTGCAACTACGACTACTCCTACTAATACTACTGCTTCTACTACTACTGCTGCTACTATAAGTACTACTACTACTATTACAACTACTACTACTTTGACTACTACTACTTCTACTACTATTACTACTACTACTATGACTATTGCTTTTGATACTATTCCAACGACTGCTGCTACTACTACCATTACTACTACCAATACTACCACTTCTGCTACTACTACTACTGCTACTACTACTACTACTATTACTACTACTACTACTTCGACGATTACTGCTAGTACTACTATTGCTACTACAACTACTACTACTACTACTTCTACTACTACAGCTACTATTGCTACTACTACTACTACCGCTGCTACACTTCTACTACTTCTGTTACAACAAAAACTACTACTACTACTACTACTACTATTACTACTACTACGGTAGTTGCTGCTACTACTACTACTAATATGCTATAATAATTACTACTACTACTACGCAAAGTACTACTACAACTACTACTAGTATTACTTTTACTAGCACTATTACTACACTTACCACAGCTATAGCTGCTGCTTCTACTATTACTACTACTACTACTACTACTGCCACTACTACAGCTACTACTGCTACTAGTTCCATAACAACTACTACTGCTACTACTACTACTACTACTACTGTTGCTGCCAATACTATTACTACTACAACTGCTACTACTGCTACTGTTGCTACTACTTTTACTTCTACGGCTACTGCTCCTACTACTACTACTACAACAACTTCTCCTACAATGTCAACTACAATTACTTGTACAACAACAACTACTACTCCTACTACTACTACGGCTACAACAACAACAACTACAACTACTACTGCTATGAGTTCTAGTTGTGCAACTACTAATACTATTGCTACTACAACTACTACTAGTTTGACTATTACTGCTGCTGCTGCTACTATTGCTACTACTACTACTACTATTGCTACTACTATTGCTATCCGCTACTATGACTTCTTCTCATACTACAACTACAGCTACTTCTACTGCTAATATAACTACTGCTACTACTATTACGTCTACTGCTACTACTACTACTCCTAATGATACTACAACTACTACTTCAATTACTATGGCTGCTAGAACTCTAGCTACTACTACTTCTACTACTTCTACTACTACTGCAATTGCTACTATTGCTACTACTACTACTACTGCTACTACTACTACAACAACTACTCCTCCAAGTACTACTACTGTTGCAACTACTACAACTGCTACTACTACTACTTTGATTGCTATTACTGCTACTACTACTACTGATACTGCTGCAACTATTACATCTGGAACTACAACTACTACTACTAGTACTGCTACTACTACTGCTACTGCTACAACTATTACTATGACTACCACTAATCAGAATACTACTACCACTACTAATACTACTACTATTACTGCTATTACCACTACTACTACTGCTGCTGCTACTATCGCCACCAATGCTATTACTACTTCTACTGCTACTACTACCACTACTACTACTACAGCTACTACTAGTACTACTGCTGTTGCTACTGCTACTACTATTACTACTACTACTGTTTCCACTATTGCAACTGTTACTACTATTTTGACTACTACTGCTACTACTACTACAACTGCTATAGTTATTAGTACAACAACTACTGCTACTGCTACCACTACTACTGTTATTGCAACTACTT
Source organism: Trichopus zeylanicus subsp. travancoricus (assembly GCA_005019695.1). NCBI lineage: Eukaryota > Viridiplantae > Streptophyta > Magnoliopsida > Dioscoreales > Dioscoreaceae > Trichopus > Trichopus zeylanicus. The sequence continues at coordinate 14,236 of RXID01021657.1, forward strand.
CTATTACTACTACTACTACTGGTATATCAGCTATCGCTGATACTACTACTTAAACTTTGATTACAACTAATACTGCTATTACTGCTACTTCTAATACTAGTACCAGTATAATAACAACAATGATAATAACTATTACTACTACTACTTCTCCAGCTACTACTACTGCGGCCACTTCTACTAGCACTACAACTACTGCTACTACTACTACTAATCCAACTACTACTTCTACTACTACTACTGCGAATACTGCTACAACTACTACCACTACTACGGCAACTACTGCTGCTGCTACTACTATTAGGGTTACTCCTACTACTACTACTCCTAGTACTACTACTACTGCTACTACTACATTTATTACCACTGCCACTTCTATAATTCCTACTCCTAATACTACTATTACAACTGCTACTACCGCAATGATTATTATGGCTACAACCACTAGTACTAATATGACTACTACTACTACTTCAATTACGAGTACTACTACTACTGCTACTACAACTACTACGACTACCACTGCTACTTCTATAATAAATTCTACGGTTGCTACTGCTACTACTAGTATTACTACTACTACTATTATGACTACTATTGTTGTGACTACTACCACTACTTCTACTACTATTACTGCTACTACTGCTATCACTACTACTACTACTACTCCTACTACTGCTACAATTGCTACTACTAATGTTATTACTACTACTACCACTACTACTTCTATTGCTACTACTACTACTACTAGTAGTACTACTACAACTACAACAACTACTAATGCTACTACTGCTGCTTGTGCTACTTCTTCCACTACTACTACCAAAACTACTACTGCTACTACTGCAACTGTTGCAACTACTACTACTACTACTACTTTTGCTACAACTTCTACTACTGCAACTATTACTATTATTACTACTACAACAACTACAACTACCACTATGACAACTATTACTGCTGCTGCTACTACTTCTTCTGCTACTACTACTTCTTCTGCTAGTACTACTGCTACTGCTACTACTACTATTACTACTACAAATACTACTGCTACAACGAGCACTGCTACTACTACTTCTATTGCTACTACTATGGCTACTACTGCTACTACTATTATGGCTACAACTGTACCTACTATGACTGCTACTCTACCTATACTACTGCTGTAGCTGCTACTACTTCTACTACCACATTTGTAGCTACTATTGCTACTTCTAGTACAAGTAATACTACTACAGCTACTACTACAACCATTACTACTGCAACTACTACAACCACTACTACTACTTATCCTACTACCATTACTACTACCGCTACTTGTATTACTACAACTACTACTATTCCTACTAAAACTAGTGCCTCTATTTCTACTACTATTACTACTACTAGTATTACTACTACTGCTTCTACTACTTCTACTACTATTACGGCTACCACTATGACTACTTCTTTTTATACTGCTGCTATGATGGCTGCAACTACTACTATTACTACTATCACTACTACAACTTCAGCTATTACTGCTGCCACTACTTCTGCTACTACTCCTATTGCTACTACTATAAATACTTCTACTATGACTACTACTATTACTACTACGACTACTGCTACTACTACTACTACTACTACTACAGCGGCTACTACCAATACGACACTACTACGCTGGCTACTTACTGCTACTGCTACTACGAATACTACTACTGCTACTTGACTGCCTAATACTACGTACTGCTACTATTGCTATTCTATTACGACTACTACTACTATAACAACTCCTACTACTACTACTACTAACTACAATAATACTACTACTACTACTACGGTTACTACTAACATGACTGCTAATAAATACTACTGTTACTACTATAACGACAACAACAAAACTAATACTCTACTAACAACAAAAACAACAATAATACTACATCTACTACTACTGCAACTGCTACTACTATTACTACTACTACTGCAACAACTACATCTAATGCTACTATTGCTACTACTACTATTACTACTACTACTATTGCTACTACTGCTACTATAATAACAACAACAATAACTACTACTACTACTACGACTACTACTAACATTACTGCTAATACTACTGCAACTGTTACTACAAGAACAACAACAACTACTAATACTACTACTACAACAACAATAACAACTTCTACTACTGCAATGACTACTATTACTACTGCTACTACTGCAACAACTAAATCTAGTACTACTCCTACTACTTCTATTACTACTAATACTATTACTACTACTACTACTATTACTACTGTTGCTACTACTGCTACTGCTACTACTACTACTAGCTACTACTACTACTGTTACTATAGCTACTACTACAACTACTTCTACTACTGCAACTGCAATTACTACTATTACTACTACCACAATCGCTACTTCTGCTATTACTGATGCTACTACTATTGCTACTACTACTGCTATGACTACTTCTACTATAGCAGTTGCTACTACCACTACTTCTAGAATTACTACTACTACCACTGCTAATTCTACTACTTTTGTTACAACTAGTACTACTACCACTACTACTACTACTACTACTACTACCACTGCTGCTACTACTGCTATTACTACTATTACTAAAACTACAACTACTACTATCATTGCTACAACTAGAACTTTCACTTCTCATACTATCGCTCATACAGCTATTACTGCTGCTTCTACTACAATAGCTACTAGTATTACGGCTACTGCTACTACTACTACTCCTACTGCTACTATTACATCTACTACTACTTCTTTTACTACTACTATTATTATTGCTATTATTACTACTACTGCTACTACTACTACTAAGACTACTACTACTACTACTACTACTGCAACCACTACTGCTACTTCTTCTGCTACTACTACGACTCCTATTCCTACTATTGCTACTATTGCTACTATTGCTACTACTATTACAACTATTACTACTTCTACTACAACAACAACGACAACTATTACAACAACAACAACCACTACTAACACTACTGCTGCAACTGCTGCAACTACTACTAGTAGTAATGGTCATCGTATAGTAGTAGTAGTAGTAGCAGCAGTAGTAGTAATATTAGTAGTAGCAATAGTAGTAGTCATAGTTGTAGAAATAGTGGTCATAGTTGTAGTAGTATACCAGGGGTAGCAAAAACAATGATAGTAGTAGTTGTTGTAGCAACCTTAGCAGTTGTCACGTTAGTAGATGTAGCAGTAGTTGTTGTTGTTGTAGTATCAAAAGTTATAGTAGCAGAACCAGTAACTGCAGTAGAAGTAGTAGTAGTAGCATTAGTTACGGTAGCGGTAGTAGTAGTGATCATATGAGCAATAGCAGTGTGGCAGTAGTGCATTAGTAGAAATATTAATGGTAGTAACACTAGCAGCATTAATGGTAGTAGCACTCATAGTAGTTGTAGTAGTAGTAGCAGCAAGAGTTGTAGTAGCAGTAGTAGCAGAAGTAGTAGCTATAGTAGCAGTAGTATAATTAGTAGTAGTAGTAGTAGTAGTAGTAGTAGTAGTAGTAGTAGCAGTACTAGCAATACTTGCAGTTGTAGCACCAGTAGTGGTTGTAGAAGTACCAGTAGTAGTATTAGAAGAAGAAGTAGTAGTAGTAGTATTAGTAGTAGTAGTAGTAGCGATAGTAGTAGCAGGGGCAGTAGTAGTAGTAGTAGGAGTAGTAGTAGTTGCAGTAGTAGTAGTAGTAGTAGTAGTAGTAGTAGAAGCAGTAGTTGTAGTAGCAGCAGCAGTAGTAGTAGTAGTTGCAGTAGTAGCAGCAGTAGCAGTAGCAGTAGTCATAGTAGCAGTACTAGAAGTAGTAGTTGTACCAGTAGCAGTAGTAGCAATAGTATAGCAGTAGTGGTAGGAGAAGTAGTAGTTGTAGCAGCTGTAGTAGAAGTTGTAGTGCTATGAGCAGTAGTAGCTATTGTAGTAGTACTAGCAGTAGTAATTATAGTAGTCATAGCAATAGTAGAAAAAGAAGTAATAGTAGTTATTGTAGTAGTAGTAACAATAGTTTTAGTAGCATTTGGAGTCGTAGCAGCTACAGTAGTAGAAGTACTAGCAGTAGTAGCAACAACAATAGTACTTGCAGTAGTAGTACAAGTAGTGGGAGTAGTAGTAGCAGTAGTAGTTGTAGAAGTAGTTGTAGTAGTAGCAGTAGTGGTAGCAACACTAGTTGCAACAGTTGTGTAGCGGTAGTAGAAGTAGCAGGAGTAGCAACAGTAGTATTAGTATTAGTAGTAGCAGTGGTAGTCGAAGTAGTAGTGGGAGAAGTAGTTGTTGTAGTAGTAATAGTAGGATTTGTGATGGCAGTAGTAGTAGTAGCAATAACCATAGTAGTACAGGTAGTAGTGGCAATAGTCATTGTAGCAGTAGAAGAAGAAATAGTATTACCAAAAGTAGTAGTTGTAGTAGTCATTATAGTAGTAGTAGGTAAAGTAGTAGTAGCAGCAGCAGCAGCAGTAGTTGTAGTAGTTATAGTAGGTGTTGTAGTAGCAATAGCATTAGTAGTAGTAGAAATAGTAGTAGTTGTAGCAGTAGAGGTTGTAGTAGCAGTAGTAGAAGTAGTAGCCGCAGTAATAGTAGTAGTAGTAGTCATAGTAGAAGCCTTAGTAGTTGTGGAAGTAGTAGCATAATTTGTTACAATAGTACTAGTAGTAGTAGTCATAGCAGAAGTGGTAGTTGTCGGAGCAGAAGTAGTAGCAGAAGTAGTTGTAGTAAATGGAGCAGCAGTAGTAGATGTGGCAGCAGTAATAATAGTTGTAGTAGTAGTAACAGTAATAATAATAGTAGTTGTAGTAGTAGCAGTAGCAGTAGTAGTTACAGTTGCAGTTGCTGTACTTGTATGAGTAGTTGTCGTAGAAGCAGGACTAGTAGTATTATCAGTAGTACTACTAGTACCAGTAGTAGTAGTTATTGTGGCAGTTGTGGTAGCAATAGTAGTTGTAGTAGTAGTAGTAGTAGTGGTAGTAGTCGTAGTAGTTGTAGAGGTAGCCGCAGTAGTAGTAGCTGCAGCAGCAGTAGTAGTAGCAATTACAGTAGTAGTTGTAGTAGTCGTGGTAGTAGTAGTAGTAGTAGAAGTAGTACTAGTACTAACAGTAGTTATGGAAGTGGCAGCAGAAGAGTAGTAGTAGTAAGAGTGGCAACAGTAGTTGTTGTACTAGCAGAAGTAGTATTAGTTATAGTATTAGCAATGGTGGTAGTAGTAGGAGTAATGAAAGTTAGAATTGCAATAGTAGTGGTAGTAGCATGAGTAGTAGTAGCAGTAGTAATAGAAGTAGTAGTAGACATAGTAGTAGTAGCAATACCCATAATAGTAGTAGCATTAGTAGTTGTAGCAGTATAAGTAGTGGCAGTAGTAGTAGTATTTGAAGTTTTAGTTGTTCCAGTAGCAGTTGTTGTAGTTGTTGTTGTAGTAGTAGCAGAAGTAATCATAGTAGGAATAGTAATAGTAGAATTAGTAGTAGCAATAGTAGCAACAGTAGCAGTAATCAGAGTTAAAGCAGTAGTAGTTGCAGCAGTAGTAGTATATGTTATCGACGGTGAAGTAGTAGTAGTTATTATTGTTGTTGTAGTAGTTACAGTAATAGTAGTAACAGTTATACTAGTTGAAGTCGTAGAAATAGTAGTAGTAGTAGTATTAGTAGAAGTAGCAGTAACTTAAGTAACAAAAGTTATCGCAGATGTGATAGTAGTAGGAAAAGTAGTAGTAGTAGTATTAGTAGTAGTAGTAGTAGTAGCAACAATAGTAGTACTAGATGTAGTAGTAGCAGTAGTAGCCGAAATTATTGCAGTAGTAGCAGTAGAAATGGTAGTAGTAGTAGTAGTAGTGTAACAGTCTTAGTAGTTGTAATAGTAGCAGTAGTAATAGTAGCAGTAGTGGCGGTAGTACTAGCAAAAGGAGTAGCGGTAGCAGTATTCATTGTAGCAGTAGTATTAGTAGTAGTAATGGTAGTAGTTGTAGCTACAGTAGTAGGAGCAGTAGTAGCAGCAGTAACAGTAGTAGTCGTAGCAGTAGTAGCAAGAGCAGTAGTAGTACGTGTAGTAGTAGAAGTAGTTGGGGTACTATTATTAACAACAATAGTAGCAGTATAAGTAGTAGTAGCGAAAGTAGTAGTAGTAGTTGTTGTGGTAATTTTGGCTGTAGTTGTAGTAGCTAAGTTGTAGCACTAGAAGTAGCAGCAGTAGCAACAATAGTAGCAATAATAGTAGTAGTAGTAGTTGTGGTAATTTTGGCTGTAGTTGTAGTAGCTAAGTTGTAGCACTAGAAGTAGCAGCAGTAGCAACAATAGTAGCAATAATAGTAGTAGTAGTAGCCATAGTAGCAATAGGAGTAGTAGTAGTAGTTATAGAATTTATGGTAGTAGTAGTAGTAGCAGCAGTGATAGCCATAGTAGAAGTAGTAGTAGTGGGAGTCATAGTACTAGTTGTAGAAGTAGTCGTACCAGTATCAGTTGTAGTAGTAGTGGTAGTAGTATCGGTTGTAGTAGTTGTAGTAGTAGTAATAGTTGTAGCAGTAGTAGTGGTAGTAGTTGTAGTAGTAGTAGTAGTAATAGTAGTAATTGTAGCAGTTGTAGTAGTAGTAGTGCTAATAGATGTAGTAGTAGCTGAAGTAGTAGTCGTAGGAGTACTAGTAGTACCAGTAAGCATAGTAGTAGTAGTAGCAGCTATAGTAGCTGAGTGGTAGCCATAGTCGTAGTAGTATGAGAAGTAGTAGTAGTAGTGGTAGTGCTAGTAGTAGTAGTAGTATTTGCAATAGTAGCTGGAGTAGAAGTAGTAGTTGTAGCAGAAATTGTAGCAATTGAAGAAGTGCAACATAAGTACTAGCAGGAGATGTAGTACTTGTTGTTATTGTGTGAAAACTAGTAGTAGTGGTAGTAGTAGTAGTTGTTGTTGTTATTATAGTAGTACTAGTATTATTAGTTGTAGTAGTAGTAGCTATGATAGTAGTAGTAGTAGTAGCTGCTGTAGTAGTTGGAGGAGGAGTAGTAGTAGCAGTAGCAGCAGTACTAGCTGAAGAATGTAGTAGTAGTAGTTGTTGTAGTTGTTATAGAAGTAGTAGTAGAAGTAGTAGAAAGTAGTAATTGTTATTGTTGTTGTTGTTGTACTAGTAGTAGGAGGAGGAGGAGGAGCAGCAGTAGTAGTAGCAGTAGTAATAGGATTAGTAGTAGCAGCAGCAGTAGGAGTAGTTGTAGGAGTAGTTGTGGAAGTAGTAGCAGTTGCAGAAGTTGTAGCAGTACTAATAGTAGATGTAGTATATTAGTAGTAATAGTAGTAGTATTAGGAGTAGGAGCAGAAGTAGTAATAGTAGCCGCAAAAGTAATAGTAGCAACAGAAATAGTAGTAGTAATAGTAGTAGTTGCAGTAGCAGTAGTAGTTGTAGTAGTAGTCATAGTAGTAGTAGTAGTAGTGGCAGTAGTAGTAGTAGGAGCAATAGTAGTAGTTGTTATTATAGTAGCAGTATTAGTAGTAGTAGTAGTAGTCATAATTGGAGTAGCAGTAGGAGTCGCAGCAGCAGCAGAAGTAGTAGTTATTATTGTCATAGTAGTACGAGTAGTCGTAGTAGTACAAGTAAAAAGAGAAGTAGTAGGTTATTAGTAGTTGTATTGGTAGCAGTAGTGACAATAGTAGCAGTAGATAGTAGCAGTTGTAGTAGTAGCAATATTAGCTGTCACTGTAGCTGTAGTAGTAGTAGTTGTCGTTGTAAGGGTAGCAGTAGTGGAAGTGGTATTAGTAGTAGTAGCAAAAGTAGTGGTAGCAGTACCAATAGTAGTAGTAGTAATAGTTATAGTAGAAGTACTAGCAATTGTAGTAGTTAGAGGAGTAGAATTAGTTATTGAATGAGTATTAGTAGTAGTAGTACTAGTAGTAGTAGTAGTTGTCATAGTAGTAGTAGTAGTAAGGGAAGAAGTAGTTGTAGGAGTTGTAGTAGTTGTAGTAGTTGTAATAGTAGTAGTTGGTGTAGCAGTTCTAGAAGTAGAAGTGGTAGTATGTATTAGTTGTAGTTGTAGTAGTAGCAGCAGTATTAACAGTAGTAGTAGTAGTAATTGCAGCAGCAACAACAGCAGTAGTAGCAGTAGGAGTTTTAGGAGTAGTAGTGTTAGTATTAGTTTGCATTGTAGTTATAGTAGTAGGTGTTATAATAGCAGTAGTAGTAGTAGCAGCAGCAGCAGTAGTAGTGGTGGTGGTAGGGGTAGTGGTAGTAGTTGTTGTTGTCGTAGCTGTAGTAGTAGGCATAGAGCAGCAGTAGTAGGAGTAGAAGTAGTACTAGTAGTACTAGCAGTACTAGTAGGAGGAGGAGGTGTAGTAGTAGTAGTAGTTGTAGTAGTAGTCTTTGTAATAGTAGGACAAGATGTAGTAATAGTAGCAGCAGCAGTAGTAGCCATAGTAGTAGTAGTAACAGCTGTAGTTGTAGCTGTAGTAGTAAAGTACTAGTAGTAGTCTTTGTAATAGTAGGAGAAGAAGTAGCAGCAGCAGCAGTAGCCATAGTAGTAGTAGTAACGGATGTAGTTATGGCTGTTGTAGTAGTAGTAGTAGTTATTATTGTTGTTGTTGTTGTTGTTGTAGTAGTAGTAGTAGTAGTGGTGGTGGTGGTGGTGGTGGTGGTAGTAGCAGCTATGGTAGTAGTTGTAGTAGTATTTGTAGCAATAGGAGTAGCAGTAGTGGCAGCATCATTGTTAGCAATACTACTAGTAGTAGCAGTTGTACTTGTCGAAGTAGCAGTAGTGATAGTAGCAAGTAGTAGTAGTAGCAAAAATGGTAGTAGAAGTAGTAATAGTAGTAGTAGCAGTAGCAATAATAGTAGTAGTAGTAGGGTGAGTAGTAGTAGTGGTAGTGGTTGTAATAATAGTAGCAATAGTAGTAGTAGTAGTAGTAGTAGTATCAGTAGTAGTAGTAGCAGCAGCAGTAGTAGTAGTGGTGGTGGTGGTGGTAGTAGTAATAGTAGCAGTAGTAGTAGTGGTAGTAGTAGTACCAATAGGAGTAGTAGTAGTTGCTGCAGCATTGGTAGCAGTACTAGTAGTAGTAGCAATTGTACTTGAAGAAGTGGCAATAGTGGTAGTAGCAAGTAGTAGTAGTAGTAAAATGGTAGTAGAAGTGGTAATAGTAGTAGTAGTAGTACTACTACTAGTAATAGTCGTAGTAGTAGCAGTACTAGTAGTAGGAGGAGTAGTAGTAGTAGCAATAATAGAAGTAGTAGTAGGGTGAGTAGTAGTAGTGGTAGTGGTTGTAATATTAACAATAGTAGTAGTAGAAGTAGCAAAAGTAGTAGAAGCAGAAGTAGTAGTTGTAACAGTAGTAGTAGTAGTAGTAGTAGTAGTAGTAGCAGTAGTAGTAGTAGTCGAGTAGTACGGCTAGAAGTGCTAGTAATAGTAGTAGTAGTAGTAGTAGGTGCAATAATACTGGCAATTATAGCAGTAGTAGAAGCAGTAGTAGTAGTTATAGTAGTAGCAGTAGTTGTTGTTGTAGTAGTAGGAGTTGTAGTAGGAGTAGCAATAACAATAGTAGGATTAATAGCGGTAGCAATAGTAGGAGGTGTAGCAACAATAGTACTAATACAGTGCTTGGAGTAGTACTTGTAGTAGCAATTGTAGTTGTGGTTGTAGTAGTTGTTGTAGTTGTTGGGGTTGCATAGTAGTACAAATAGTAGTAGTAGTGGGAGTGGTAGCAGCCATAGCAGTAACAGTTGTAGCTATAGTAGTAGTAGTAGTAGGACAATAGTAGTTGTAGTAGCAGATGTAGAAGTAGTAGTATTAGTAGTAGTGGTAGTAGTAGTAGCAGTGGTAGTAGCGGTAGGTATAGTTGTAACTGTAGCAGTAGCAATAGCATAGGAGTAGTATTTGTTGTACAGTAATAGTAGCAAGAGTCATGGCAGTAATAGTGAAAGTAGAAGTAGTAGTTGTGACAGTAGTAGTAGTAGTAGTAGAACAGCAGCAATAGTAGTAGTGATATTAGTCATACTAGTAATAGAAGTAGTAGTAGGAGAAGCAGCAAGAGGAGCAGTTGTTGTAGTAGTAGAAGCGGTCTTTGTATTAGGGGTAGGAGAAGTCATACTAGCAGTAGTTTTAAGAGGATTAGTAGTAGGAGTAGTAGTAGTAGCAGTAGTTGTAGTGCAGAAGTAGTAGTAGTGTTAGCAATAGTAGTGGTAGTAGTGGTAGTAGTAGCAGTAGTATTAATAGTAGTAGCGGTAGCAGTTGCGGTAGTAGCAGTAGTAGTAGAAGTAGGAGTAATAGCAATTACAGTAGTTTTAGCAGTATTGGTAATAACAGTAGTGGTTGCATTAGCAGCGGTAGTAGAAGTAGCAGTAGTAGTATTAGTAGTAGCAGTAGCTGTAGTTGTGATTGTAGTTGTAGTAGTAGCAGTAGTAGTATCATTTGCAACTATATCAAATCCAATAGTAGTAGCAGTAGTAGTCGTGGTAGTAGTAGTAGTAGCCATAGTAGTAGTAGTAGTAGCAGTGGTAGTAGCAGTAGTAGTAGTAGTAGCAGCAACAACAACAACAACAACAACAGTAGTTGTAGTAGTAGTTATAGTATATTAGTAGGAGTAGCAGTAATGGCAGCAGCATCGTTGGTAGTAGCAGTCATGGTAATAGTAGTTATTCCACAAGTTCCAATAGTAAGAGTAGCGAGTAGTAGTTGTAGTAATAGTGGCAGTAGTAGTAGTAATAGTTGCATTAGTAGTAGTACTACTTATAGTAATAGTAGTAGTAGTCGTAGTTGTAGTCGTAGGAGTAGTAGTAGCAGTTGTAATAGTAGTAATAGTAGTAGTAGCAGTGGTAGCGGTAGTAGTAGCAGCAGCAGTTATTGTAGGGGTAGAAGTAGTAGTAATAGCTGCAATAGTAGTAAGTTGTGGTAGTAGTAGCAGTGGTAGTAGTATTATTTGTAGTAGTTGAAGGAATAGTAGTAGCAGTAGCAGTAGTAATAGTAGTAGTAGTAGCAACAGCAGTAGCAAGTAGTAGTATTAGTAGTGTAGTTGTAGTAGTAGTACTAGTAGTTGTAGTAGTAGTAATAATAGTATTAGTAGTAGTAGTTGTAGTAGTAGAAGGAGTAGTAGTGGTCGTTGTAATTATAGTAGTAGTTGCAATAATAGTAGTAGGAGGAGTAGTAGTAGTAGTAGCAATAGTAGTAGTTGTTGTATTAGTTTTAGTTGAAGTAGTAGAACGAGTAGTTGTTGTCGAAGTAGTAGGAGTAGTAGTAGTAGTAATAATAGTATCAATAGTAGCAGTAGCGATAGTAGTTGGAGTAGTAGCGGTAGTTGTGGTAGTAGCCGTAGTAGCAGAAGTAGCAGAAGTGTTAGCTGTAGTCGTAAGAGGACTAGTCGTAGTAGTAGTAGTAGTAGTAGTAGTAGTAGTAGTAGCAGTAGTAGTTGTAGCAGTAGTGGTAGTTGTTGCAATAGTTGTATCAATTGTTGTCGTAATAGTAATATGAGTAGTAATAGCATTAGCAGTAGTATCAGGAGCAGTATTATTAGCTGTAGAAGTATTAGTAGTGGTTGTAGCCATAGCAATAGTATGAGTTGCAGCGGCTATTGCAGTGGCAATTGTTGTAGTAGTAGTAGTAGCAATTACGATAGTAGTAGTAGCAGTAGCAATAGTATCAGATGTAATAGCAGCAGCAGCAGCAACAGTAGTTATAGTTGCAGTAGTAGTAGTAGTAATTATTGTTGTTGTTGTTGTTCTTGTTGTTATAGAAGTAGTGGTAGCTATTGTAGCCGTAGCAGTAGAAGTAGTAGTTGTTGCAGTCATGGTTGTAGGAATCGCATTAGTGGTAGCAACATTATTAGCAGTAGCAGCAGTAGTAGCCGTAGTAGTTGCAGAAGTGGCCATAGTAGTAGTGGCAAGTAGTAGCAGTAGTAGTTGCAGAAGTGGCCATAGTAGTAGTAGCAGCAAGTAGTAGTAGTAGTAGTAGTAGTAGTAGTAGTAGTAGTAGTAATAGTAGTAATAGTAGCAGTAGTAGTGGTAGTAATATTGATAGTAATAGTAGGAGTAGTAGTCATTGTAGTGGCAGGAGGAGTAGTACTAGTAGTTGCTGTAGTCACGATAGTAGTAGTAGCAGTAGTAGCAATTGTAGAAATAGAAGTAAGGGGAGAAGTAGCAGTAGCAATAGTAATAGATGCAGTAAGTTGTAGTAAAAGTAGTTGTAGTAGTTGTGGTATTAGTAGTAGTTGAAGGAGTAGAAGGAGTGGTAGTAGTACCAGTATTAGTAGTAGCAGTTGTAGCATTATTAGGGGTTGTAGCAATAGCAATTGTATCAGAAGTAGTTGCAGTAGTAGTAGTTGCGATAGTAGTCAGAATAGTAGTAGCAAAGGACGGAGTAGTAACAGTGGGAATAGTAGTAGAAGTAGTAGGAGTAGTAGTACTAGTTGTAGTAGTAGTAGTAGCAGTAGTAGTAGTAGTTGTTGATGTAGTAGTGTTATTAGTATTAGTAGTAGTAGCAGCAGTAATAGTAGTAGTGGTGGTGGTAGTAGTAGTAAAAGAAGAAGTAGTACTAGTAGTAGTAGCAGTAGTAGTTATAGTCATGCCAATAGCAATAGCAGTTGTAGCAAAAGTAGTAGTAGCAGTTATAGTAGTAGTTGTTGTAGTAGTAATAGTAGTTCAAGTAGTAGTAGCATTCGCAGTTGTACAAGTTGTAGTAGTAATAATAGTAGCAGTAGTGGCAGTAGTAGTAGTAGAAGTAGTAGCAGAAGTAGTTGTAGTAAAGGTAGGAGTAGCGGTACCACAGTAGTAGTATTAGTAGTAGTAGTAGCAGTAGTAATAGTAATGCAATAGTATTAGTGGTAGTGGAAGTAGTAGAAGTAGTAGCAGCAGTAGTAGCAGCAGCAGTAGTTGTAGTAGTAGTAGATGTAGGTGCAAAAGTAGTAGTAGCAGGATTGGCACTAGTAGTAGTAGTGGCAGTTGGGTTAGTAGGAGTAGTTGTGGCAATAGAAGTAGTTGTAGTTGTTGTTGTAGTAGTAGTAGTTGTGGAGTAGTTGTAGTTGTTGTAGTAGTAGTGTTATTATTAGTACTAGTACTAGTTGTAGTTGTAGTAGTAGTTCTCATAGTAGCTGTAGTAGTAGTTGTTGTAGTAGTAGTATTAGTAGTAGTAGTAGTAGTAGTAGTCGCAGAAGTTATGGTAGTAGTAGTAGTTGTAGTACTAATAGTAGTACCAGTCGCAGTAGTAGTCGTAGCAAAAAGTTGTAGTAGCAGTAGTAGTAGTAGCAGAAGTAGAAGTAGTAGTAGTACTAGTATTAGTATTAGAAGTAGTAGGAGTAGCAGTTCAATTAGTAGTTGTTGTAATAGTTGCAGCAATAGCAGCAGCAGCAGTTGTAGTAGTAGTAGTAGTAGAAGCAATAGTTGCAGCAGCAATAGCGGCAAAAGCTGTAATAGTAGTAGTGGTAGTTGGAGTAGTTGTAGTAGTAGCATTCGTAGTAGTTGTTGTAGTAGTAATAATAGTTGTAGGAGTTGTGGTAGTTGTAGTAGTAGTAGTAGTTGCAGTGGTAGTTCTAACATTAGTGGTGGTTGTAGTAACAGTAGTAATAGTAGCAATATTAGTAGTAGGAGTAGAAGCAGTAGGAGTAGTAGCTGTAGTAGTAGCAGTCACAGTGGTAGCAATAGCTGTAGCAGCAGTAGTTGTGGTAGTTATAGAAGTAGCTTTAGTTCTAGTTGCTAGAGTAGTATTAGTGGTAGTAGCAGTACTAATAGTTGCAGTAGTAGTAATAGCTATAGTGGTAGTAGCAATAGTAGTAGTAGCAGTAGAAGTAATAGCAGTAGTTGTTAGAGCAAATACCATAGAAGTTGTAGTAGCGCTAATGGTAGCAGTTGAAATGGTGGGATAAGAAGCAATAGGAGTCGTGGCTGTAGCAATTGTAGTAGACGAAGAAGTAGCAGTAGCAGTACAAGCAGTAGTCATAACAATAGTAGGAGTGGAAGTAGTTGCGATCACAGTAGCATTAGTTACAGTAGCTGTAGTTGCAGCAGCAGCAGTAGTAGCAGTATTAGTGATAGCAATAGCAGTATTAGTAGTAGCATTAGTAGTAGTAGCGGTAGTTGTAGTAACCAAGTAGTAGTAACCACAGCAACAACAATAATACTAGTAGCAGCAATAGTACTTGCAGTAGTAGTAGTAGTAGCACTAGAAGTAGTTATCGTTGAGCAGAAGTAGCTGTAGTTGTAGAGTAGCAGTAGTAGCAGTTGTAGATGTAGTAATAGTAGTAGTAGTAGTAGCAACAGCAATAGTAGTAGTAGAGGAAGAAGGAGTAGGAGTAGTAGTTTTAATAGTTGTTGTTGTTGTAGCAGTTGTAGGAGTAGTTGTCAGAGTTGTAGTTGCAATAGTAGGAGTAGATGTAGTAGTAGTAGTAGTAGGAGTAAAAGTAGCTATAGTCGTAGTACTAATAGTTGTAGTGGTGGTACTAGTAATAGTAGTAGTAGTAGTAGTAGTAGTAGTAGTAGTAGTAGTAGTAGTAGTAGTAGTAGTGGAGTAGGAGTAGGAGTTGTAGCAGGAGTAGTAATAGTTGGAGTATTGGAAGTAGTAGTTGCAGAAGGACCAGTAGCAGCAATAGTAGTAATAGTAGCAGTACTAGTAGTACTAGTACTACTAGCAGTACTAGTACTACTAGTAGTAGTTGTTGTTGTAGTAGTCAAAATAGGAGTAGGTGTAGGAGTTGGAATGGTAATAGAAGTAGTAATAGTAGTTATAGTTGTAGTTGTACTAATCATAGTAGTAGTAGTAGTAGTAGTAGTAGCAGCAGTAATAGTAGTAGTAGTAGAAGCTGTAGCAGCAGTAATACCAGCAAAAGTAGAAGTAGTAGTAGTAGCAGCAGCAGCAGTAGTAGTAGTTTGAATAGTAGCAACAATACTAGTACTATTAGTAGCAGTGGTAGCAGTGGCGGAAGTAGTAGTAAGAGTAGCCGCATTAGCAGCTATAGATAGCAGCTGTTGTAGTAGTAGCAGCCGCAGCAAGAGTAGTTGTAATAGTAATAATAGTAGTAGGAGTTCTGGTAGTAGTAGTACTTGTGGTACTAATAATAGTAGTAGGGGCAGTAGCTGCAGTAGTAGTAATAATAGCAACAGTGATAGTTGCAGTAGTCGTAGTAGTAGCAGCATTAGTGGTAGTAGCAAAAGGAGTAATAGTAGTTGCTGTAGGTGTGGAAGTTGTAGTAATAGTAGTAGTACTAGTAGTAGTAGTAGTAGCAGTAGGCATAGCAACAGTAGTAGAGGATGTTCGAGTTGTAGTAGTAGCAGTTGTAGTTTAAGCAGTAGTAGTTTCAGCAGTAGCAGGAGTAGCAGGAGTAGTAGCGATATGCATTGAAGCAGTAGCAAAAGTAGTAGCAGAGGTTGTAGTAGAAACGGTAGTAGTTGTAGTAGTAGTAGTAGTGGTAGTAGTAATTGTGTAGTACTAATAGCAGTAGGAGGAGTAGTAGCAAAAGTAGTAGTATTAGTAGTTTTAGTAGTTCTAATAATAGTAGTATTAGAAGCATTAGAAGCAGTAGTAGTAGTAGTAGTAGTTGTAGTGTTAGTAGTTGTAGTGGGAGTAGTAGTAGTCATAGTAGTAGTTGTTGTAGCATTAGTAGTAGTAGTAGTAGTAGTAGTAGTAGAAGAAGTAATAGTAGTAGGAGTAGTATTAGCAGTAGGAGACGTAATAGTACTAGTAGTATTGGTAGTAGTTGTAGTAGTTGTAATTGTAGTGGTAGTAGTAGGAGTAGTCGTAGGGGAGGTAGTAGTAGTAGAAGTTGTAATACTAGGAGTCAGAGTAGCAGTAGTTGTAGATGTCATAGTAGTTGTGGTAGTAGTTGTATAGGAGTAGTAGTAGCAGTAGCAGTAGTAGTTGTAGTACTAGTAGTAGTATTGTTGTAGCCGAACTAGTACTAGTAGTAGCAATAGTAGTAGTACTAGTAGTAGCATTAGTAGAAGTAGTAGTAGTAGTAGTAGTAGTAGTAGTAGTAGTAGTAGTAGTAGTAGTAGTAGTAGTAGTAGTAGTAGTAGTGTAGTAGGACGAATAGCAGTAGTGGTGGTAGCAGTTGTATTGTACTAGTAGTGATAGTAGGAGAAGTAGTAATAGTAGTAGCAGTAGAAGTAAAAGCAGTAGTAGCAGTCACAGAGGTAGTAGTAGTAGTAGTAGTGCTAGTACTAGTACTTGTAGTCGTCGTCGTCGTCGTAGTAGTAGTAGTAGTAGTAGCAGTAGTAGTAGCAGTAGTTGTAGTAGTAGTAGTAGTAATAGTAGTAGCAGTAATAGTAGAAGTAGTAGTAATAGTAGTAGTAGTAGCAATAGCAGTAGTAGTAGTCATTGTCGTAGTAGTAGTACCAGCAACAACAACAACAATAGTAGTAGTAATACTAGCATCAACAACAGTAGTAGTTGTAGTAGTCGTGGTAGTAGTAGTTGTAGTAGTAATAGCTATAGTGGTAGTGGTAGTAGTAGAAGTAGCAGCAGTAGTAGTAATAGTAACAACATTAGTAGTAGTATTAGTAGTAGGAGTTGTAAAAGTAGTAGTATTTGTAGAAGTAATAGTAGTAGTTGTAATTGTAGTGGTGGTAATAGGAATAGTTGTAAGAGTAGTAGTAGTAGTAGCAATTGTAGTGGTAGGAGTTGGAGTAGTAGTAGTCGTAGATGTAGTAGCAATGGCAGTAGTAGTCGTCGTAGCAATACTAGTTGTAGTAGTAGTTGTAGTAGTAGTAGTAGTAGAAGCAGCAGCAATAGTAGTAGTAGAAGTAGTAGTAGTAGTAGCAGTAGTAGTAGTAGTTGTAGTAGTAGAAGTAGTAGTGTAGTAGTTGTAGCAGTAGTAGAGGTAGTAGCGGTAGTAGTATGAGTAGTAATAGTAGAAATATTAGAAGTAGCAATAGTAGTAGTAGAAGAAGAAAAGGTAGTAGTAGAAGTAGTAGTTGTAGTTGTAGTAGGCATACCAGCAGCAGCAACAATGGTAGTAGTAGTTGTCGTTGTTGTAGTAGTAGTACCAACAGCAGCAACAACAGTAGTAGTAGTAGTAGAAGTAGCAGCAGAGTAGTGGCAGCAGCTGCAACAATTGTGGTAGCAGCAACAGTAGTAGTAATAGTATTTGTAGAGTAGCAGTAGTAGTTGTTGTAGAAGTAGTAGTAGTAGTTGTTGTTGTTGTTGTTGTAGTATTAGTACTAATAGTAGTAGATGTTGTAGGGGTCGGAGTAGTAGTAGTAGTAATAGTGGATGTTGTTGTAGTAGGAGTAGTAGTAGTAGTCATAGTTGTAGGCATAGGACTAGTAGTTGGAGTAGTAGTTGCAATAGTAGGTGTAGGTTTAGTAGTAGTCGTAGCAGGAGTAAGAGTAGGTGTGGTTGTAGTAGTAGTAGTTGTAGTAGTAGTATTAGTAGTAGTAAAAGTAGTAGTAGTAGTCGTAGTTGTTGTTGTTGTTGTTGTAGTAGTAGTGGTAGTAGTAGTAGTTGGAGTAATGGTAGCATTATTTGTTGTAGGATTAGTCACAGCAATTGTACTGGTAGTAGCAGTTGTTGTAGTAGTTGTTGTTGTTGTTGTAGTGGTGGTGGTAGTAGTAGTAGTAGTACTACTAGTAGTAGTCGTAGTAGGCGTAGCAGAAATTAAAGAAGTAGTTGGAGTAGGAGTCGGAGTGGGCATAGAAGTTGTAATAGTAATAGTATTAGCAGTAGTTGTTGTAGCTATTGTGGTAATAGCAGTAGCAGTTGTACTATTTGTAGAAGTAGTTGTTGTTGTAGTGGTAGCAGTGGTATTAATAGTACTAGTAGTGGTAGTTGCAGCAACAGTAGTTCGAGTAGAAGTCATAGTAATAGTACAAGTAGCTGTAGTACTTGTAGTAGTAGTAGCAAAAGTAGTAGTACTAGCAATAGTTGTAGTAGTGGCAGCAGTTGTTGTAGCAGTAGTAGTAGCAGCAGCAGCAGCATTAGCAATTGTTCAAGTAGCAGCTGTTGTAATAGTAGTAGTAGCAGTAGGAGTGGTCATACTAGTAATAATAATAGTAGGAGTTGTTGTTGTTGTAGTACTTATAGTCGTAGTAATAGTAGTAGGAGTAGTAGCTACAGTAGTAGTAGTAATAGCAGCAATAGTAGCAGTAATAAAGCAACAGGAGTAATATTAGTTGTAGTAGTAGTAGTAGTAGTAGTAGTCGTTGTTGTTTGAGCAGTAGCAGTAATACTAGCAGTAGTTGCAACAGGCATAGGAGTAGTAGTAGAACTAGTAGCAAAAGTTGCAGAAAAAGCGATAGTAGTGGTAGTAGTTGTTGTAGTTATAATTGTAGTACTAGATGTATTAGTAGTAGTAGTATTAGTCGTGCTGTAGCACTAATAGCAGCAGTAGTTGTAGTGGTAGTCGTAGTGGTGTTAGCAGCAACAGTAGTACTAATAGTAGTAGTAATAGAAGTATTAGAAGCAGTACTAGTACTAGTTGTAGTAGCAAAAGTAGAAGTAGCAGTTGTAGTAGTGGTAGTTGTAGTAGTACTAGCAGCAGAGTGGTACTAGTAGTAGCAGTAGAAGTACTTGTAATCCTATTAGTCATAGTAGTTGTAGTAGTAGGAGAAGTTGTGGTAGTAGAAATAGTAGTCGTAGTTGTAGTACTAGTAGCCACAGCAACAATAACAGTAGTAGTAGTACTAAAAGTAGGAGCAGTAGTAGCAGTAGCAACAACGACAATAGTAGTAGCGGCAATAGTAGTAGTAGTAGTAGTAGTAGAAGTTCTAGTAGTAGTAGTTGTAGAGTAGCAGTAGCAGTAGTAGTAGAAGTAGTATAAGCCGTAGTAGTAGTAGTTGAAGGAGTAGTAGTGGTAACAGTAGTAGTAGTAGGAGCAATAGTAACAGCAATAGTAGTAGTTGTTGTAGTAGTTATAGTAGTAGTCGAAGTAATAATAGTTGTAGAAGTAGTTGTCGTTGTAGTAGTGGTAGGAGTGTCAAGCTTTGTAGTAGTTGTAGTAGTAGTAGGAGTAGTAGTAGTTTTACTACTACTACTAGTAGTAGTAGTAGTAGTACTCCAGCTACTACTGCTACAACTGCGACTACAACAACAACAACTACTACTATAACTACTACCGCTACTACTACTTCTCATACTAGTATGACTAATACTATGGCGATTGTTACTACTGCTACTTCTCCTACAACTACCAGTACTACTTCTAGCAATACTGGTAGCAGTTTTACTCCTACAACTAACACTACAACCTCGACTACTACTACTACTACTACTACTACTGCTGCTACTACTGCAACTTCTACTTCCAATACTACTACGACCACTACTACGGCTACTGCTACTACAAATATGTCTACTACTACTACCACTACTTCTCCTACTACTATCGCTGCCACTACTATTACTAGTACTACTCCTAGTATTGCTTCCACTACTACTAGTACTACAGCTACTACATCGCTACTACTACAACTGCTTCTACTATTGCTGCTACCAGTACTACTTCAAATGCTACTACTACTACTACTACTACTAATACTGCTACTTATACTACTACTACTACTACTACTACTACTATGCTTACTACTACAACTACAACTACAACTACAATTCCTACCCCTTCCACCACTACTACTCTTACTACTACTACTACAACTCCTACTCCTACTACTACTCCAACTACTACTACTTCTATTACTAATACTGGCATCACTCGTACCCGTAGTAGTAGTTGCAGAAATAGTCATAATAGTAGTACTACTACTACTGCTACTACTATTGCTACTACTTCTACTACTAGTACTACTACTACTGCTACTACTAGTGCTACTACTATTGCTACTACTACTACTATTGCTACTACTTCTACTACTAATTGCCGTAGCAGTAGCAGCAGCAGCAGTAGTAGTAGTAGTACAATTAGTTGAAGGAGTAATAGTACTTGTGGTAACGGTAGTAGTAGCAGTAGTTGGAGTTCTAGTAGTAACTAGAGTAGGAGTCGTAGTAGCAGCTATAGTAGTAGTAGTCATAGTCATACTAGTAGTAGGAGGAGATGTACTAGTAGCAATAGGAGTAGTAGGAGGAGGAGGAGGAGTAATAGTAGTAGTAGTGGTAGTAGTAGTAGTACTAGTCATTGTAAAAGTGGCTTCAGCAACTATAGCAGCTGAAGGAGTAATAGTAGTAGTAGTAGTAGTAGCAGTAGAAGTAGTAGTAGTCATAGCAGTATGAGTAGTAGTGGTAGAAGTAGCAGCAGCAGCAATAGCAGTAGTAGTAGTAGTAGTGATAGCAATAGTAGTACTCGTAGTAATAGAAGTAGCTTCAATAGTAGCAACTATAGCTCAAGTAGTAGTAGTAGTTGTTGTTGTTGTAGTAGTAGTAGTGGTGATGGTGGTGGTGGTGGTGGTAGTAGTAGTCGTAGTTGTGGTACTAGTAGTAGTAGATGTTGTACTAGCAGCAGTAGTGGTAGTTGCAGTAGTAGCAGTAATAGTAGTACTAGTATTAGTAGGAGATGTAGTAGTAGGAGGAGGAGAAGTAGTAGTAGTAGTAGTAGTAGTAGTAGTAACAGTAGTAGTAGTTGTAGTAGTCACAGTAGTGGTAGTATTAGTGGTAGTGCTAGTAGTAGCTATAGTAGTAGTAGCTATAGTAATAGTATTAGTAGTCGTAGAGGTAGTAGTAATATTAGTAGAGATTGTGGTGGTGGTGGTAGTAGTAGTAGTAGCTGTAGTAAAAGTATTAGCAATAGCAGAGGTACTAGTAGTATTAGTAGCGATTGTGGTAGTACTAGTAGTAATAGTAGTAGCAGCAGTAGTAGCAGTTGTAGTAGTTGAAGAGTAGTAGTTTTAATAGTTGTGGAAGTTCTAGTAGTAGCAGTAATAGTAGTAGTAGTAGCAGTAGTGGGGGTAGTCGTAGTTGTAGTAGTAGTGGGAGGAGTAGTAGTAGTAGGAGGAGTAGTAGCAGCAGCAGTAGCAATAATTGTAGTAGTAGTAGTAGTAGTAGTAGTAGTAGTAGCGTTGGTGGTGGTGGTATTCGTAGCAGTAGTCATAGTAGTTGTACTTGTAGTAGGAGTACTTGAAGTAGTAGAAGTAGTAGTTGTAGCAATATTAGTAGGAGGAATAGTTGTAGTTGCATCTACAACAGTAGTAGTAGTAGTCGTATTGGAGGTAGTAGTAGTGGCAGCAGTAGTGGAAGTTTTAGTTGCAGTAGTCGGAGTAGACGCAATAGTAGTAGTAATTGTAATTATTGTTGTAGAAGTAGTAGTTGGAATAGTAGTGGTAATAGCAGTTGTAGTTGGAGTAGTAGCATTAGTAGCAGTAGTTGTAGCATTGGAAGGAGTAGCACTAGCAGTTGCTGCAGTAGTAGTAGAAGTAATAGTATTAGTATTAGTAGTAGTAGTAGTAGTAGTAGTAGTAGTAGTAGTAGTAG
>RXID01021658.1:0-11289 GCA_005019695.1 Trichopus zeylanicus subsp. travancoricus
TTGCAAAAGTGGTAGTAGAGTAGTAGCAGTGGTACCAGTAGTCGTGGTCACAGTCATAGTAATAGTATTAGTAGTAGTAGTAGTGAAAGTTGTAGTTGGAGTATTAGGTGGAGGAGGAGGAGTAGTAGTAGCAATTGTAGCAGTAGTAGTAGTAGAAGTTGTTGTTGTAGTAGTAGTAGTATTAGTAGTAGTAGTAGTAGTAGTAGTAGCAGTAGTAGTAGTAGAAGTTGTTGTTGTAGTAATAGTAGTTGTATTAGTAGTTTTTGTTGTAGTAGTAGTAGTAGGGGTAGATGTAGTGGTAGCAGTGGCAGTAGCAGAAGTAGTAGTAGAAGTAGGAATAGTAGTCGGAGAAGTAGTAGTTGTAGTAGAAGTAGTAGTAGGATTGGTAGTGGTAGTACTAGTAGTACTACTAGTAGTAGTAGTAGGAGTAGTAGTAATAACAATATTAATAGTAGTAGTTTTAGTTATTTTGGAAGTAGCAGTTGTATTAGTAGCAACAGTCGCAAGAGCAGCTGTAGTAATAGTAGAAGTAGCTGAAGTAATTTCAGTAGTAGGAGGAGCAATAGTAGTAGTACGTGTAGTAGTAGCGGGAGTAGTAGTAGTAGTAGCAGTAGTAATAGGTGTACTAGTTCGAGTAGTTGTATTAGCAGTAGTGGTAGGAGTAGTAGACGTGGATGCAGTAGCAGCAGTAGTAGAATTAGAAGTAGTTGTTGTTGACATTATTGTTGGAGTATTAGGAATAGTAGTAGTAGTAGAAGAAGTAGTGGCAGTTGTTGCAGTAGTAGGAGCAGCAGCAGCAGTAGTAGTAGATGTAGTTAGGGTAGTAGTATTAGTAGCAATAGTAGTTGTATTAGTAGTAGTAGTTATAGTGGTAGTGGTAGTCGTAGTAGAATTAGTAGTAGTAGTAGTATTAGTAGTAGTAGTAGTAGTTGTTGTAGTAGTAGTAGTAGTAGTTGTTGTTGTTGTTGTAGTAGTAGTAGTCGTCGTTGAGTATTAGTTGTAGTAGTCATGCTTGTAGTAGGAGTAGCAATAGAGGTGCCAGTAGTAGTAGTCGCAATCATAGTAATAGTAGTAGCAGTAGTAGTAATTGTGGAAGTTATAATTCGAGTATTAGGAGTAGTAGTTGTTGTTGTTGTAGTAGCAGATGTAGCAGAGGTAGTAGTATTTGTTGTAGCAGCAGTAGTACCAGAAGTAGTAGTAGCAGTCATAGTAATAGTACTTGTAGTAGTAGGAGTGCAAGTTGTAGTTGGAGTTTTAGGAGTAGTAAGTGTAGTAGTAGTAGCAATTGTAGCATTAGTAAGTAGTTGCAGTAGTAGTAGCAGTAGTAGTAATAGCCGTACTAGTAGTAGTAGTAGTTGTTGTTGTTGTTGTAGCAGTAGTAGTTGGAGGAGGAGGAGTAGTAGTAGTAGTAGTAGTAATGACAGTAGTAATAGTAGTATTAGTAGCACTAGTAGTAGCAGTTGTTGTAGTAGCAACAACTGCAGCAGTAGTAGAAGTAACGGAAGTAGTTTTAGTAGTAGTAGGATTAGTAGTAGTAGGTGTAGTAGTAGTTGGAGTAGTAGTAGTAGTAACAGTTGTAGTGGTAATAATAGTTGTAGTATTAATAGCAGTAGTAGTAGCAGTAGTAATTGGCATACTGGTTGTAGTAGTAGTAGTAAAAGTAGTAGGAGTAGTAGTACTAGTAGTAGTAGTAGTAGTCGTAATAACAGTAGTATTAGTAGTAGTTGAGATAGAAAAGCAGCGGTAGAAGTAATAATAGTTGTAGTAGGAGCGTTAGTTGTAGTAGTAGTAGTGGTAGTACGAGTGTTAGGAGTAGTAGTTGTTGTAGTAGTAGTCGGAGATGTAGGAGTCGTGGTACTAGTAGTAGCAATAGTAGTAGCAATCGCAGTAGTAGTGGTAGTGGTAGTACCAGCAGCAGTAGGAGAAGTAGTAGTAATAGTACTAGTAGTATTAGTTATTGTAGCAGTAGTAGTAGTAGTTTGAGAAGTAGCAGTGGTAGTGGTACTCACAGCAGCAGCAACAGTTGCAGCGGCAGCGGCAACAGTAGCAGCAACAGTAGCGATGGCGAAGGTAACAGTAGCTGTAGTAGTAGCGGTGGTAGTAGTCGTACTACAAATGATAGAAGTTGCGGCAGTAGTAGAAGCAATATTAGTTGTAGTACTTGCAGTAGTAGTAGTAGAAGCAACTAAATTAGTAGTAGTAGTAGAAGTAGTAGTAGTAGTAGTAGTTATTGTAGCAGTAGTAGTAGAAGCAGTATTAGTAGTAGTAGTATCTGCTGTATAGAAGTTGTAGTAGCAGCAGTAGTAGTGGAAGTAGCAATAGCAGTTGTAGTAGTATTAGTGGTAGCAGCAGCAGCTGCTGCGGCAGCAACAATATCAAGAGTAGTTTTAGTAGTAGTAGTAGTAGTAGTAGTAGTAGTAGCAGTAGTGGTAGTAGTATCAGTAGTAGTGGCAACAGTAGCAGTAGTTGTAGCCATAGTAGCAATAGTTGTAGCACTAGTAGTAGTAGTAGTAGAAGAAGTTTGAGTAGTAGCGATAGTAGCAGCAGTAGTAGTAATAGTAGTGGCAGTAGCAGTAGTAGCGGTAGTGGTAGTAGCGGTAGTAGCAGTCATAGTAGTAGTAATTATAGTGGTAGCTGTAGCAATGGTAGTTGCTATAGTAGTAGTAGCAGAAGTAGTAGCAGTAGGTCTAGCAATAGTACTGGTAGTAGTTGTTGTAGCCACTGCAGTAGTAGTAGTAGTAGTAGTGGCAGTAGGAGAAGGAGGAGGAGGAGGAGGAGTAGTAGTAGTAGTAGTATTAGGAGGAGTAGTAGCAGCAGCAGCAGCAGTAGTAGTAGTAGTAGTAGTAGTAGTAGTAGCAGCAGCAGCAGCAGTAGTAGTAGTAGTAGTAGTCGTAGTAGCAGTAGTAGTAGTAGTAGTAGCAACACTAGTAGTAGCAGAAGTAGTAGTAGTAGTAGTAATAGTGTTATTAGTTGTAATAGTAGTACTTGTAGTTGCATAATAGTAGCAGACACCGTTGCAAAACTACTTGTAGTTGCAGAGGTAGTAGCAAAAGTGGCAGTAGTAGTAGTAGAAATTATAGCCGCAGTAGCAGTAGTTGTGGCAGTTGTAAGAGAATTTGTAGTAGGTGTAGTAGTAGTAGTAGTAGTAGTAGTAGTAGTAGTAGCAGTTGTAAGAGAAGAAGTCGTAGGTTTAGGGGTAGCAATAGTACTAGTTGTAGTAGTAGCAGCAGTAGCAACAGTAGTTGTAGTAGTAGCAATAGTGGTAGTTGTAGTAGTAGTAGTAGTATCTGTTGTATTGATAGTAGTAGTAGTAGTAATTGTACTAGATGTTGTTTTTGTAGTAGTTGTAGTAGTAATGTTGGAGGTTGTAGTAGTAGTCGGATTAGTAGTAGTAGCAGTAGCAATAGTAGTAGTTGTTGTTGTCCTATTGGTAGTAGTAGAAATTGTTATAGTAGCAGTAACAATAGTAGTAGTTGTTGTTGTCCGATTAGTAGTAGTAGAAATTGTTATAGTGGTAGTAGCAGCAGTAGTAGTTGTAGTAGTAGTCCTAGTAGTAGTAGTTGTTGTAATAGTAGTCCTAGTAGTAGTCCTAGTATTAGTAGTAGAAATAATAGTGGTAGTTGTTGTTGTTATTGTTGTTGTTGTAATAGGAGTCATAGTAGAAGTAGTATTAGTGTTAGTATTAGTGGTTGTAGCAGTCGCAACAGCAATAGTAACAATTGTAGTATTAGTAATAGGAGTAGTTGCTGTTGTAATAATAGTAGTAGTAATCGTAGTAATAGTAGTTGTAGTTGTAGTAGAAGTAGTAGTGGTGGTGGTGGTAGTAGTAAAAGTAGTAGCAGTAGTAGTAGTAGTAATCGTAGTAGTAGAAGTAGGAGTATTTGCATGAGTAGTAGTTGTGGTAGTAGTAGTAGGAGTAGTAGTAGCTATTACAGGAGAATTAGGACTAGTAGAAGTAGTAGTAGTAGTAGTAGCAATAGTAGTTGTAGTAGTAGTAGTTATTGTTGTTGTAGCAGTTGTAGTAGTTATTGTTGTAGTTGTAGTTGGAGTATTAGCAGCAGTAGTTGTTGTAGTATTACAATTAATAGAAGAGGTAGTAGTAGCAGCAATGGTAGTAGTAGTTGGAGAAGTTGTAATAGTAATAGTGACAGTAAGTACAGTGGTGTAATAGTAGAACTAGTAGAAGTAGCAGTAGTAGTATGAGAAGTAGTAGTAGGATGAGTAGTAGCAGTAGCTGTAGTAGTTATAGTAGTAGTTGTTGTTGTGGTAGCAGTAGTAGTAGTAGTAGAAGTAGTGGTGGTGGTCGTAGAATTTGTACTAGTTGTAGTAGCAATAGAGACAGCAATTGTGGTAGTAGTAGTAGTGGAAGCGGCAATTGCGACAGCAGTAATAGTATACTAGTAGGTTTTGTTGTAGTAACAGCAGTGGCAGCAGTGGTAGCAGTAGCCGTAGTTGAAGTTGTAGAAGTAGTAGTAGTAGGAGTAATAGTAGTAGTAATAGTAATAGTAGCAGGTGTAGTAACAGTAGTAGTAACAATAGTATTAATAATAGTAGTAATAGTAGCAGTAGCAGTAATAGTAGTAACAGTAGTAATAGTAGCAACAGAAGCATTAGTAATAATAGTAGTAATACTAGTAGCAGCAGTAGTACTAGTAGTAGTAGTAATTGTAGTGGTAGTAGTAGCAGTAGTACTAGAAGTAATAGTAGTAATAGTAGTTGTTGTTGTTATTGTAGTAGTAGTAATTGCAGAAGTAGTAGTTTTAGTAATAGTAATCGTAGTTGTTGTACAACAATAGTAGTAGCAGTTGTAGTAGAAGCAGTAGTAGTAGCAACAGCAGTAGTAATAGTAGTTGAACTAGCTGAAGTAGTAGAAGCCATAGTGGTAGTAGAAGTAGTAGTAGTAATAGTAGCTGTAGTCGCGATAGTGATAGTCATAGCGGTAGTAGCAATAGTAATAGCCATAGTAGCAGCAATAGAATTAGTAGTAGTAGTTGCTATAGCAACAGTTGTAGCAAGAGTTGTAGTAGCAGCAGTAGTAGTTATAGTAGTACTACACGCAGCACTTGTAGTAGTAGCAATAGCTGCTATAGTAGTAGTAGTTGTTGTTATTGTTGTAGTAGTAGTCATCGGAGTAGTAGTAGTAGTAGTAGTAGCAGTAGTAGTAATTGTAGTAGTCATAGTGGTAGTAGTAGTAATAGTTTTAGGAGTAGCAACAGAAGTAGTAGTTGCAGTCATAGTAGTAGCAGTCATTATAGTAGCAGCAGTAGTTAAGTAGTAGTAGCAAAACTAGTAGTAGCCATAGGAGTAGTAGTAGTAGTAGTAGCAAGAGTTGCTGCAGTAGATGTAGTAGTAGTAGTAGCAGTATTAGTAGTAGTCGAAGTAGTAGTGGCACTAGTAGTAGTTTTAGTACTAGTAGAAATAGTAGTAGGAGTAGTTGTAGTAGAAGTAGTAGTTGTTGTTGTTATAGTAGCAGGAGTAGTAATAGAAGCAACAACAGCAGCAGCAATAGTAGTAGTAGGAGTAGTAGTTGTAATAGCAAGAGATGTTGTAGTTGTAGTTGTTGTTGTAGTAGTATTAGCTGAAGTTGTAGTGGGAATAGCAGTTGTAGTAGTAGGAGTAGGAGTAGTAGAAGAAGTAATAGTAGTAGTAGTAGTAGTTATAGTAGTAGTAGCAGCAGCAATAATAGTAGTAGTAGCGGCAATAGTAGGAGTACTAGTAGTAGTTGTTGATGTTGAAGTAGTAATAGGAGTAGTTGTAGTAGTGTTAGTAGCATTAGTACAAGTAGTTGCTGCAGTAGTAATAGTAGTAGTAGTAGTAATAGTAGTATTAATAGAAGTAGTAGTAGCTGTAGAAGTTGTTGTAGTAGTGGTACTAATAGTAACAGCAGTAGGAGAAGTAGTAGTAGTCGTAATAAAAGTAGCGGTAGTAGAAGTGGTAGTTGCAATAGTAGCTGTAGTAGCCATCATAGCTACTAGAGCAGAAGGAGTAGATGTAGTAGTAGTAGTGGCAATAGTAGTGGCATTTGTAGCAATACTATCATTCGTAGTAGCGCCAGTACTAGTGCTTCTGGTACTGCTACTACTACTCCTATTACTACAAGTACTATTGCTACTATGACTACTACTATTGCTACTACTCCAACTAGTACTGCTTCCACTCTTACTGTGACTACTGCTACTACTTTTGTTGCTTCTAATACTCCAAGTACTTCTACTACTACAACTATTTATCCTAATACTACTTCTACAACTACACTTACTACTCCTCCTACTTCTTCTATTACTACGACTACTACTGCTGCTACTACTACTGCTACTTCTACTCTACCATGTCTACTTCTAGTATTGCTAATAGTGCTACTACCACTACGACTACTACTACTACAACAACAACTACTACTACTACTTGTATTGCTACTACTGTTGCTAATGCTAGTCCAACTACTGATACTACAAATACTTCTACAGCAACAACAATGATAACAACTTCTACTACTTGTACTTCTGCTCTCTTGTTGCTACTTCTACTACTACTACTACTCCTACACTACTGCTACTTCTACTACTACTACTACTATTGCTACCTCTAGTACTAGCACTACTACTACTACTCCTGTTGCTACACTACTACTACTTTTGCTACTACTGGTAGCACTACTACTCGTACAACAACTTCTACTACTACAGCTACTACAACTTCTGCTGCTACTACTACTACTACTAATACTACTACTACTACTGCTCGTACTACTTTCACTACTACTGCTTCGGCTACTTATACTACAATTACTACTACTGTCGCGACTGCGACTGCTACTACTATTACTGTTTCTACTACTAGTACTAGTACTACAACAAGTACAACTACTCGTACAATGGCTACTACTTCTTCTACTCCTATTGCTACTACTACTACTAGTATTACTACTACTACAACAACTGTTGCTGCTGCTGCTATTACTACTATTGCAATTGCTACTACCACCACTAGTATTATTCCTACTACTTCTACTACTGCTACTATAGCTACTACGACTAATACCACTACTATAGCTACAGCTATTGTTACTGCTACTACTACTACTTCTACTACTCCTATTGCTCCTACAACTACAACTACTGCTACCACTACTACTACAACTACTACTACAACTATTATTACTACTACTTCTATAGCAACTACTGCAGCTACGACTACTATTGCCACTAGTACTGCTACTGCTACTACTACTGCAACTACTATTACTACTACTACGACTGCTACTACTTCTATTGCTACAACAACTACTACTCCTATTGCTAAACCTACTCCTACTACTTCTACTACTACTACAATTACTACTTCAACTACTACTACTACCATGACTGCTACTACTACTACTACTACCACAACAACAACAACTACTACTATTACTAATTCTGATACAACTACAAGTACTACCAACACTACTGCTACTATTGCTGCTACTACTATAACAACAACAACTACTACTACTACCATAACTACTAATGCTACAACAACAACGATAACTACTACTACTACTACTAGTACAACAGCTACCACTGCTACTACGGCTACTACTATTACAACAACAACTACTACTACTACTACTACTATCACTAATACTGCTCCAACAACTACGACTATTACTACTACTAACACTACCAGTACTACTACTACTACTACCACCACTACTACTGCTATTATAAATACTCCTACCAGGACTACTACTACTACTACGTCCACTACTGCTACAACTTCTACTGCTACTACGAGTCCTATTACTGCTAAACTACTGGTAATACTTCTACAACTACTACTACTATTGCAACTGCTACTGCTACTACTAGTCATCTTACAGCCACAACTACAGGTACTACTTCTACCACTACAACCGCTGCTACTTTTCTTACTACAACTTCTAATACTACTAGTTCCGCTCTGACTACTACAAGTACTACTGCAACCGTGATAGCTACTACTATTACTATTAGTGCTACATCAACTAGTACTACTTACGCTACTACTACTAGGAGAATAGCTAGTACTACTTGTATAACTACTACTATTGCTACTATTATTGCACTAACTACTACTATTACTACTACTGCTACTGCTGCTACTATTGCACTTGCTAATGCTGCTACTAATTGTGCTACTACTACTACTACTACTGAGACTTCCGCTACTGCTATAACTATTGCTGCTACTACTACTACTGCTACTACTACTACAATTACTAGTACGCCAAATACTCCTACCGCTACTACTACTACTCCTACTACTACTACAACAACTACAACTACTAGCACTACTACAACATAAACTACAACGACTACTGCCACTACCACGGCTTCTAATACTACAACAGCTACTACTACTACTACTACTACTACTATTTTTGTTGCTACTACAGTTGCTACTCCTACCACATCTACTACTAATACTACTGCTTTTACAACTATTACTACAACTTGCTACTAATACTACTACTAGTACTACTGCTACTACTACTACTTCTCCTCTTCCTCCTCCTGCTACTACTACCACTTCTACTACTCGTACTACCACATTTGCTACTATTAATACTATTATTACTACTACTACTACTACTACTACTACTACTACTACTACTACTACTACTACTACTACTGCAACTACTTTCTCTACTACCGCGAAAACTTCTACTTCTAATCCTTCTCCTATTACTACTACTACTTCTGCTCCTACTACTAGTACTACCACTACTACTATTGTTGCTGTTGCTGCTACTGCTGTTACTACTACTACTACTACTACCACTATGACTACAACAATAACAACAACTACAACTGCTGCTACTACTACTGCTACTATGATTACTACTACTGGTGCTGCTAATACCTCTACTACCGCTACTACTACTAGTGCTACTAATACTGCCGGTACTTCTACTACTACAACAATAGCTACTACTACTACTACTACTACTTCTACAACTATGACTACTACTACTTTTAAGGCTACCGCTACTACTACGATCACTGCTACTAATGCTACTACTACTATAGGTACTACTATTACCACCACCACCACCACCACTACTACTACTACTACCACCATTATTACTAATACTGCTGCTACTATTACTACACTACTACTACTACTACTAGCACAACTGCTACTCCAACAACCACTAGTATTACCACTGCTAATACAACAACAACAACTACTACTACTACCATAACTACTACTACCATGAGTAGTACTACTATGACTATTACTGCTGCTACTATTACTCTTATTCTACTACTACTGCTGCTATTGCTACTATCGGTACTACTACTGATACTCTTACTACTTCTGCTATGAGTACTACTATTACTTCTACAACTAAAATAACTGCTACAGTTACTGCTATTACTGCTCCTACAAGTACTACTGCTTACACTGCAACCGATACAGCCACTTTGGTTGATACTATTACTACAACTGCTACTACTACAAGTGCAACCACTACTATTGCTACAATTACTGCTCCAATTACTGCTATTACTACTACTGCTACTACTACTAAAGTTGCTGCTCTTGCTACTCCTGCAACTAATACAGCTACAACAACTACTACTACTTCTACTTAGACTCGTACAACGATTATAACTACTATTGAGACTACTACTACTACTACAGCTGCCGCTGCTACTAATAGTACTAAAATAACTACTACTACTGCTACTACATCTACTACTACTTTAGTTGCTACTACCACTACTGCTACTACTACTGCTGCTGCTGCTGCTGCTACTACAACTACTGCAAGAACTACTACTACTACTACTACTACAAATACTACTATTACTGCTACTGCTACTACCCTTAGTACTACTACTGATACAACTACTTCAACTACTACTACTACAACTATTGCTGCTGCTACTACAAGCACTGCTCCACCTCCTCCTCCTTCTCTTGCTATTAGTAGTACTACAACCAGTAGTGCCACATCTACTACTACAACTACTAATGCTACTCTTACTACTACTACTGCAACTACTAAGACTACTACTCCTCCTCCTACTACTTCTACTACTGCAACTACTACTACTACTACTACTACTACTACTACTACTACTTACTCCTCCTACTACTACTACTACTACCGTTGCTGCTACTACTACTACTACTACCACCACCACTAGTTCCACGACTACTACTACTACTAGTAATTCTACTACTACCAATACTACTACTACTATTACTTGTTCTATTACTAATACTACTATAACTATAGCTACTACTCCCGCTGCGCCAACTAATACCTCTATAATTACTACTACTATGACATTTACCACTACTATTGCTATAAGTACTACTACTTGTATTACTACTTCAATGCTACTACTGCTCTGCCACTACTACCACTACTATGAGTAATACTCCTCCTACTTCTTAGACTACTACTTCTACTACTGCAAATATTACTATGACTGCTACTACTGCTACTACTATTATAATGACTACTACTGCAACTACTACTACAACTACTAATCCTGCTGCTACTCTTACTACTACTACTGCTACTATGACCTCCACTACCGCTACTGCTACTACTATGACAACTACTACTACTATTACTACTCCTACTACTACTACTACAACTAATACTACTCCAACAAGTATTCCTTCCCCAACACATATTCCTACTACCACTCCCACTAGTACCACCACTACTACTACAACAACTACTATTACTACAACAACAACAACAGCTACTGCTACTGCTACTACTATTACTACTACTTCTACTTCTACGACTACTACTACAACTACTACTACTTCTATGACTACTACTACAACTACTACTACAACCACCACTACTACTAATGCTTCTAATACAACAACAACTACTACTGTTGCTGTTATTTCTACAACTACTATTACTCTTTCTACAACTACTACTAACATCACTACTACTACTACTTCTACCGCTACTCCTACTACTACGACTATCACTACCACTACTATTATTACTACAATAACAACTACTACAACTACTACTCCCACAACTACTACTACTACAACTACTGCACTTACAACTACTACGCCTGCTACTTCTGTTACTACTACTACTCTACTATTAATATTATTACTACTATTGCTACTGCTACTCCTGCTACTACTACTACTACTACCACTACTCCTACTGCTGCTACTACTACTTCAATGACTATTACAATAACTACAACTGCTGGCACTACTACTACCACTACTACAATGACTACTACTACTACTACTACTTGTAATACTACA
>RXID01021659.1:0-18750 GCA_005019695.1 Trichopus zeylanicus subsp. travancoricus
TACTACTACTTCTACTACTACTGCTACTACTACTATTATTGTTGCTGCTACTACAACTATTACAATAACTAAAGCCACTAATGCATCTAACGCTACTGCTAGTAATACTACTAATATTACTACTACTATTATTACAACCATTACTACTAGTACTACTACTATAACACTACTACCATTGCTACCTTTTCTACTACTACAACTATTATAGCTACTACTTCTACCACAACTCGTACTACACATTCCACTGCTACTACTACTTCTATCACTTTTGGTAGTACTAGTACTACGCCTTCTACTACTACTTCTACTACTACTACTACTGCTACTACTAGAACTACTACTACTGCTACTAATAGTTCTACTACCACTACCACTACTCCTAATACTACTCTGCCTAGTAGAACTACGACTGGTGCCATAACTGCAACTATTACTACTACTGCTACTACTATTACTACTACTACTATCGCTATTACAGCTACTACCGGTACCACTGCTACTACAACTACAATTGCTACTATTGCTGCTACTACGACTACTATAACTACTGCTACTGCTATAGCTACAACGACTACTACTGCTACTAGTGATACAGCATCTACTACTACTACAACAATAACAACAACTACTACAGTAACTACTGCAACTGCTACTACTACTTCTTTTTCTGGTGCTTCTGATGCTACTACTAATACTACTGTCACTACTCCTACTGCTGCTACTTCTGCTATTGCGGCTACTACTACCACTACTACTTCTACAATTACAACAACTACAACAATAGCTACTGCTTCTATTAGTACTGCTACTACTACTTCTACTACTACTACTACTTCTCCTAGTACAATTAATTTTGCTACTACTATTGCTACTACTACTGTTGCTGCTATTATGCCTACTACTACTGCCACTACTACTACTGCTACTGCTACTGCAACTGTGACAACTACTACTTCTCATACTACTATGATAGAAAGTACTACAACTACTATTACTACCCGAACTACTAAAACTCGTACTACTGCTGCTGCTGTTGCTGCTACTACTGCTGTTGCTGCTATTACTGCTATTATTACTACTACTACTACTGCTATAACTACTACTATTGCTACTACTCCTACTATTTCCACTACTACTGCTCTTGTTGCTACGGCTACTACTGCTGCTACAACTATCGCTACTATTTTAGCTACTACTACTTTTACTACAACTACTACTATTATGACTACTACGGCTACCGCTGTTGCTACAGCTGCTATTATTGGTTCCTCTCTGACTACTACGACAACTGCAACTCTACTGCCACTGCTACTACTACTACTGCTACTCGAACAGCTACTACTACTACTGCTACAACTACTAATACTTCTACTGCTGTACTTACTGCTACAACTACTAATACTACTACTATTGTACCTACTGCTGCAACTGCTAATACTACTACTATTACGACTACTACTGCTCCTACTACTCTGACTACTACTACTGCCACTTCTACTACTAATACAACTACTACTGCTCCTTCTACAACTACAACTACTATTACTTTTGCTAATAATACTCCTACTACCATTGCTACTACTCCTGCTACTACTGCTACGGGTCCTACTACTACTGCTACTACTACAACAACTACTACTATAATTTCTACAGCTACTGCTACTACTAATACTGCTCCAACTACTGCCACTACTCTAATTGCTACTCCTACTGCTACTGCTATTACTATTGCTACTACTATAATTGCTGCTGGTACTACTACTACTCCAACTACTGCTACGGATACTCCTACCACAACTACCACTACTAATACATCTATTACTACTAAAACTACTGCTACTCCTACTGCAACTACTATAGCTCCCACGATTACTACTGCTATTACTACAACTCCAAATACTACAAGTGCTAAATTGCTGCTGCTACTACTACTAATGCGACTTCTAGAACTACTGCTACTGATACTGTGGCTACTAGGATTGCTGGTACTACTACTGCTACTACTATTGCTACTACTTCTACAACTTCTATGATAGCTACAACTACTACAACTACAACTACTATTACAACAACAACTACTACTACCACTACTTCTCTCACTACTACTACTACTACTACAAGAACTACTACAACTACTACTTCTCCTACCCCTACTACTACTACTACTACAACTATTGCTACTGCAACTACTACAACTCCTCCTACTACTACTCCTTCTACTACTACTATTGCTACTACTAATACTGCTACTACTGCTTGTACTTTTACTTCTACTACTGCTACTACTGCTTGTACTTTTACTTCTACTACTACTACTACGATTGATAGTTCTCCTCCTCCTCCTCCTCCTACTACTATGATAGCTAGTACTACTACTGCTACTAATACTGCTACATTTTCTACTACCGCTATTGCTACTATTGCAACTACTGCTATTATTGCTACTACTACTGCAACGGCTACTACTACTACTAATATTACTACTACTACTACTAATACTGGTGGTGGTGCTGCTACTACTACTACTCCTCCAGCTGCTACTACGACTTATCCTACTACTACTTCCCCTACTATTATTGCAACTTTT
The DNA here is from genome assembly GCA_005019695.1 of Trichopus zeylanicus subsp. travancoricus. Classification (NCBI taxonomy): domain Eukaryota; kingdom Viridiplantae; phylum Streptophyta; class Magnoliopsida; order Dioscoreales; family Dioscoreaceae; genus Trichopus; species Trichopus zeylanicus. Next base: position 2,588 of record RXID01021659.1, read on the forward strand.
GCTACCATTACTACTACGACTGCTACTACTACCACTACGACTACCACTACTGCTACCACCACTACTACCACTACTACTACTCCAACTGCTAATATGACTACTACTACTACCGCAACTACTACTATTGCTACTCCTAGAACAACTATTACTACTATAGCTCGAGCTACTATGACTAATATCCTATAACTAGTATTGCTACAACAACTATTACTACTACTGATACTCCTACTACTACTGCTACTGTAGCTGCTACTACTACAACTACAACAACTCCAACTATTACTACTACTACTACTACAACTCCTACTACTATAAGTGCTACAAACACTACTACTACTCGTACGCCTGCTATTACTACAACTAATATTACTACCACTATTACTACTACTACTAGTACTATGGCTACTGCTGTTGTTGTTACTACTACTACCACTTGTACTGCTACTACTTCTATAACAACTACTGCTGCGATGACTACTGCTACTACTCCTACTAATACTACTACTACTACTACCACCTCGACTACTACTACTATTGCTAACACAACTATGACTATTACTACTACTAGAATTAGTACTGCTACTATTTCTACTACTAGTTTTACTTCTCCTACTACTACTACTTCTGCTACTTCAATTACTACTATAGCTACTACTACTACTACTTCCACTATGGTAGTTGCTACTATAGTAGCTACTATTACCACTATAACCACTACAACTTCTGCTACTACTGCTATTGCAAATACTACTACAACTGCAACTACTACTACTACTTCTTATCCTACTTCCCCTACACCTACCACTATAGCTCCTATAACTACTACTACCCCTAATTCTATAACTACAGTAATTGCTGTTGCTATTCCTACCACTGTTGCTACTGCTACTACTACTACTAATTCTATTACTAAAGCTTCTGCTACTATCGCTACTACTACTTCTACTACTACTCCTACTATTACTACTACAACTACTGCTCCTATTACTACTACTACTACTATGTCTACTAGTACTCCTCCCACTACTACTATTACTACTGCTACTGCTACTACTCTAACTACAACTACTACTACTCCGACTACTACTGTAGCAACTACAACAACTATTACTACTGCTACTACTACTTCTACTACTAGTATAGCTGCTAAAATAATAACAACTGCTATTACTATTACTACTATTGCTACTACTACTACTACTACTTCTACTACCACTACTTCTGCTACTACTACTACTTCTACTACTACAACAACTACTACTACTATAAAAATTGCTGCTGCTATTGCTACTACTACTACTTCTGCCTCTGCTATTGCTGCTACTTCTACTACTATAGCGGCTACTACTGCTAATACTACTACTACTGATACTACATATGGTACTCCTAATACTTCTCCCACAACTGCAACTACTACTACAACTACTCCAACTAGTACTACTCCTACTCTTATTAAAACTACTTCTATTAATACTAGGACTGCAACTACTATTACTACTACTACTACTATTGCTACATTTGCAATGACAACTACCACCACAACTACTGCAACTATGACTACAACGGCTACCAATACTAGGCCTACAACTACTACGACTATGCTACTACTATAATTACTGCTACAACTACTACTAGTGCTTCTAGTATGACAACTGCTGCTGCTACAACTACTACTACTGCTTCTAGTATGACAACTGCTGTTGCTACAACTACTACTAGTGCTTCTACTACTACTACTACAATTATTACTACTACTATTGCAACTACTACTACTACTACTACAACTACTACTCCTTCTACTAATGCTACTACTACTACTACATCTAGTAGTAGTAGTACTAGTACTAGTACTAGTAGTAGTAGTAGTACTAGTAGTAGGAGCAGTAGCAGTAGTAGTAGTTGGAGTAGTCATAGTAGTAGTAATGGTTGTAGTAGTAGGAGGGTTTGGAAAAGTAGTATAAGTACGATAAGTAGTAGCAATAGTAATAGTAGTAGGAGTAGTAAAAGCAGTTGGAGTAGTCGTAATCATAGTAATAGTAGTAGTAGCAACAATAGCAGTAGTATTAGTAGTAGGAGTGCAGTAGTTATAGCTGTAGTTGTAGTAGTAGTCATAGAAGTCATAGGAGTGTTAGGAGCAGGGGTAGTAGCAGGAGTAGTAGTAGTAACTATAGTAATTATGGGAATAGGAGTTGTTGTAGTAGTACCAGTAGCAAAAGTTATAGTAGTGGTAGTAGGAGTCACAGTAGTTTCAGTAATAGTAGGAGCAATAGTAGTAGAAGCAGTAGTAGTAGCAGTAGTTGTTGTAGTAGCATTTCTAGTAGTTGAAATAGTAGTAGTAGAAATAGTAGGAGGTCGAGTTGGAGTAGTGTTAGTAGGTGTAATTATAGTAGTAGTAGTAGCAGTAGTTATGGTAGTTGTGGTAGTTATAGTAGTAGTAATACCAGGGGTAGTAGAAGTCGAGTAGTAGTAGGTGTAATTATAGTAGTAGTAGTAGCAGTAGTTGTGGTAGTTGTGGTAGTTGTAGTAGTAGTAATACAAGGGGTAGTAGAAGTCGAGTAGTAGTAGTTGTATGAGGAGTAGTAGTAGAAGTAGTAGTATTTGTATTAGTATCTGTAGTAGTAGTTGTTGTATTAGTAGTAGCAGTAGGAGTACTACTAGCTGTAGCTATGGCCATAGTAGTAGGGGTTCTACCAGTAGTAGCATAATGAGTTGTTGTTGTTGTACTACTAGTAGTAGTGGTAGTAGTAGTAATATTTGTATTAGTAATACTAGTAGTTGTTGGAGTAATACTAGCACTAGTAGTAGTAGTTGTAGTACCAATGTATTACAACTAGCAACAACAGCAGCGGCAGTAGTAGTAGTAGCATTTGTTGTAGTAGTAGAAGTAGTAGTAGTAGTTGCAGTAGTAGTAGTAGTAGCATTTGTTGTAGTAGTAGAAGTAGTAGCAGTAGTTGCAGTAGTAGTAGTAGTAACATTTGTTGTAGTAGTAGAAGTAGTAGCAGTAGTTGCAGTCGTAAGAGTAGTAGCAGTAGGAGTAGTAGTAGGAATAGGAGTAGTAGTAGTAGTAGCAGCAACAACAGCAGCAGTAGTAGTAGTAGGTGTTGTTGTAGCAGTAGCAGTAATAGTTGTAGTAGTTGTAGTAGTAGTAGTAGTTGTAGAAGTAGTACTATTAGTAGAAGTAGAAATAGTAGTAGTAGTAAAAGTAGTAGTACTCTAGTAGCAATAGTAGTAGTAGGAGTAGCAGTGGTAGTAGTAGTAGTAGTAGTAGCAATAGTAGTTGTAATAGGAGTTTTAGCAGACGAAAAAGTAGTAGTTGTAGTAGTAGTGTTGTAGTAGTGTAATAGTAGAAGCAGTAGTAGCAGTAGTAGTAGACGTTGTAGTGGTTGCAGTAGTTGCAATAGTAGTAGTTGTAGTGACACTTTAGAAGGGACAGTAGTCATAATCATAGTAATTGTAGTAGCAAGAGTAGTAGTAACATTAGTAGTAGTAGTTGTTGTAGTAGACGCTGTAGAAGGGGCAATAGTCATAATCATAGTAATTTTCGTAGCAAGAGTAGTAGTAGTAGTTGTAGTAGTAGTAGTAACAGTAGTAGTAGTAGTATGAGTAGCAGAATTAGTAGTAATAGGAGAAGTAGAAGTATTAATAAGAGTTATAGTAGCAGTTGTTGTAGTAGTAGCAGGAGTAGAAGTAGTAGTAGTAGTCGTCATAGTAGTAGTACATGATTTAGTAGTACTAGTAGTAGTAGTAATAGTTGAAGTAGTAGTATCTGTAGTAGTAGTAAGGATAGCATCAGAACCAGTAATAGTAGTATTAGTAGTGGTAGTAGTAGTACTAGTATTAGTAGCGGCAGTAGGAATAGTAGTATTAGTAGTAGTAGCAGTAGTAGTAGTAGTTGTTGTAGTAGCAGTAGAAGTAGCTGTAGAAGTAGTAGTAGCAGCAGTAGTAGTCATCATAGTTGTAGCATTAGCAGTAGTTGTGGAAATAGAATTAGTAGCAGCAATAGTAGCAGTCTCAATAGTATTAGTAGTTGTAGTTGTAGTAGATATATTAGTACCAGCAGCAGCAAGAGTAACAACATTAGTAGTAGTTGTAGTAGGACTAGCAGTAGTAGTAGTAGTTATAGCAGTAGTAGTCATAGCAGTCATAGTAGAGGTAGTAGTAGTAGTAGTAGAAATATTACTGATAGTAGTAGTAGTGGTAGCAACAGCAGTAATAGTAGCAGTAGTAAGAGGAGGAGGAGTTGCTGTAGTAGTTGTAGTAAGAGTAGCAATAGTAGTAGTTATTGTAGAAGCTAAAGTAGAACTTGTAATAGCAGCAGTAGCAGAAGGAGTGTTAGGAGTAATATTAGTAGTAGCAATTATAGTGTTAGTATTAGTAGTAGTAGTAGTAGTAGTAGTAATAGCAGTAGTTGTCGGAGTAGTAGTAAGAGTTGGTGTAGGAGTAGGAGTAGTAGTTGGAGTAGTAATAGTAGTTATTGTGTTAGTATTAGTAATAGTAGTAGCAGTAGCCGTAGGAGTAGTAGTAGTAGCAATTGTTATAGTGGAAGAAGTAGTAGTAGTAGTAACAGTAGTAATAGTAGTACTTGAAGTAGTAGTTATAATATTAGTAGTTATATTTGTTGTTCTTGTAGTAGTAGTAGAAGTAGTAGGTGTGGTAGAAGTAGTAGGAGTTGTAGTAGTAGTAGTAGTAGTAGTAGTAGTAGTAGTTAGAGTAGTTGTTGTAGCAATAGCAATAGTATTAGTAGTAGCAGTAGTAGCAATAGCAGCAATAGTAGTAGAAATAGCAGCAAAAGTAGTTTTAGTAGTTTTGGCAGCAGTAATAGCAGCAGCAGTAGGCTAGAGTATTAGTAGTAGTAGTAGTAAGTAGTAGTAGTAGTAGTATATAGTAGGAGTAGTAGTAGTAGTAGTAGTAGTATAGTAGTAGTAGTAGTAGGTGTAGTAGTAGTAGTAGTATAGTAGGAGGAGGAGGAGGAGGGGAGGAGTGAGGGAGGAGGAGGTGAGGAGGAGGGAAGGAGGAGGAGGAGGAGGATGAGTAGGAGTAGTAGTAGTAGTAGAAGTAGTAGTCATAGGAGTAGTAGCAGTAGCAGTAGCAGTAGTAGTAGTAGTAGTTGTAGTAGCAATTGTTGTAGTAGTTGTAGTTGTGGGAGTGTTTGGAGTAGTAGGATTAGTATGACTAGTAGTTGTAGTAATAGTAGAAGGAGCAGTAGTAGCAGTTGGAGTAGTCATAATAGTAGTAATAGTATTTGAAGTACAAGTAGTAGTAGCAGTAGTAGGAGTAGGTGTTGGAGTGTAGTAGTACTACTTGGAGGAGGAGGAGTTGTGGCTGTAGTAGAAGTAGTAGCGGTAGTAGTTGTGGTAATAGGAGTTGTAGCAGTAGTACTAGTAGCAATATTAGTTGTAGTAATAGTTGTAGTAGTAGTTATTGTTATAGTAGTTATAGCAGTAGAAGTAGAAGTAGGAGTAGCAAAAGAAGTTGGAGTTCAAGTAGAAGTAGTAGTAGTAGTAGTAGCAGCAGTAGCAGCAGTAGTAGCAGCGGTAGTTGTTACAGTAGTCGGAGGAGGAGTATTAGAAGTGGTAGTTGTAGCAGTTGTAGGAATAGTACGAGTAGAAGTAGTAGTATTAGTAGTAGGCATAGTATTAGTAGCAGTAGCAGGAGTACTAGTAGTTGTAGTTATAGTAATAATAGTAAGAGTTGTAGTAGTAGTTGCGAAAGGAGTTGTTGTAGTAGTAGTTGCAGTAGTAGTACTACTAATAGTAGTAGTATTAGTTGTAGTCATAGTAGTAGTTGTTAGAGTAGTAGCAGTGCTAGTAGTTGTAGTTATAGTAGTAGTGTAGTACTAGTAGTAGTATCTGCTGCTGCAGCAGCAGAAGCAGCAGCAATAGTGGAAGTAGAAGTAGTAGTAGTTGCAGTGGTAGTAGAAGTAGGAGGAGGAGGAGGAGGAGTAGTAGTAGCAATAGGACTAGTAGTAGTAGTGGTTGTAGTTGTAGTAGTAGTAGTAGTAGCAATAGTAGTAGTAATAGGTGTAATAGTAGTAGCAATAGTAGTACTGTAGTAGTAGTGTAGTAGCAATAGTAGTAGTAGAGATTGTAGCAATAGCGGTAGTAGCAGTAGTAGCAGTTGTAGTAGTAGCTGTAGAAGTAGTAGTAGTCATTATCATAGTGGTAGTAGTAGCAAGAGTAGTTTTAGTTGTTGTCGTTCTTGTAGTCGTAGTAGTTACGGTACTAGTAGTAACAGTAGTAGTAGTAGTAGTAGTAGATGTAATAGTGCTAGTGGTAGTAGTACTAATAGCAAGTGATGGAGGAGGAGGAGGAGCAGTACTAGTAGTAACAGCAACAGTAGTAGTAGTAGTTGAAGTAGTAGTATCAGTAGTAGTAGTAATGGTAGTAGCAGTAGCAGGAATAGTAGTGTTTGCAGTAGTAGTAGTAGTAGTAGTAGTAGTTCTAGCAATAGTTGCAGAGGTAGTAGTGCTAGTAGTAGTTGTTATTGTAGTAGCAGCAGAAGAAGTTGTAGTAGTAGTTGTCAAAGTAGTTGTAACATGGTAGTTGTTGCAGTAGTAGTTCAGTAGTAGTGGCAATAGCGGCAGTAGTTGTAGTACTTGCAGTCTCAATATTAGAAGTAGTAGTTGTAGCATTCTAAGTAGTAGTAGTAGTTGTATTAGTATCTACAGTAGCAAGAGTAGTAGCAGCAGAAGTTGTGGCTGTAGTAGTAATTATGGTAGTAGGAGCCAAAATAGTAGCCATAGCAAAAGTTGTACTAGTAGTAGTAGCAGTTGCAGTAAAATAGTATCAACCAAAGTGGTTGTATTTGTTGCAGTAAAAGTATTAGTACTTATAGGAGTAGTAGTAGTAGTAATAATAGCTACTATTTCAGTTGCAAAAGTAGTAGTAGTAGTCATAGCAGAAGTAGTTGTAGTAGAAGTAGTAGTAATAATAGCAGCAGTAATAGTCGTCATAGTAGTTGTGATAGTATTAGTAGTAGTAATGGGACTAGCAGTAGCTATAGTAGTAGCAGCAATAGTAGTTGTTGTAGTAGTAGTAGTCGTGGTAGGATTAGTTATAGTTGTAGTAGTATTAGTAGTAGTAGTAGTAGTAATAGTATCAGTAGTAGTAATAGTAGTGGTTGTTGGAGTTTTAGTGCTTGCATTAGTAGTTGAAGTAGCAGTGTAGTAATAGTAGCTGCAGTAGTAGTAAAAGTGGTGGTGGTGGTGGTGCTGGGTAGTAGTAGCAGTAGTAGTAATACTTGTAGTAGTCGTAGTAGCAGTAGTAGCAGCGATAGCAATAGTACTAGTAGTAAAAGAACTAGTTGTAGCAATTGTAGTAGCAGTAGCAGTTGTAGTAGTAGTAGTCATAGTAGAAGTAGTAGTAGTGGTAGCAGTTGTTGTGCTAGTAGAAGTAGCAACAGAATTAGTAGTAATAGTAGTAGTGATAGTAGTAGCAGAAGTTGAAGTAGCAGTAATAATTGTAGTACTAGAAGTAGTTATTGTAGAAGTAGTAGTAGTTGTAGTAGTCATAGTAGTGGTGGTGGGAATGTGAGTAGTAGTAGTAGTAGTAGGGTTGGTGATAGCGATTGTAGCAATAGTAGAGGTATTAGAAGTAGTAGTAGTTACAATAGTAGTGGTCATAGTAGTAACAGCACAAGTATTTGTAGTAGTGATCATTGTAGTAGTAGCAACAGCAGTAGTAGTAGTAGTTGTTGTTGTAGTTGTAGTCGTAGTAGTAGTAGTAGTAGAAGTAGTAGTAGTAGAAGTTGTAGCAGTCATAAAAGTACTAGAAGTAGTAGTTTTAGTGGTAGTAGAGGTTATAGTAGCAAAAGTAGTTGTAGCAAAAGCAACAGCAACAGTAGTTATTGTAGTAGTAGTGGTAGTAATAGTATTAGTAGTAGTAAATGTGGTAGTACTAGTAATAGTAGTGGTAGTAGTAGCATGAGGCAGAGGAGGTGGAGGTGGAGCAATAGTAGTATTAGTAGGAGCAGCAGCAGCAGCAACAAGCACAGTAGTTGTAATAGAAGTAGTAGTATTAGTAGTCGATTTGGTAATAGATTTGTTAGTTGTAGTACTCATAGTAGTAGTAGTTGTTGTTGTTGTTGCTGTTGTTCCTGTTGTTGTTATTGTTATTGTTGTAGCAGTAGTAGTAGGAGGAGGAGGAGCAGCAGCAACAACAACAGTCGCAGTTGTTGCAGTAGTAGTAGTAGTGGGAGTGTTTGGAGTAATATTATTAGTACAACTAGTAGTAGTAGTAGTAATAGTAGTAGGAGCATTAGTAGCAGTGGAAGTAGTCGTAATGTTAGTAATAGTAGTAGTAGAAGGAGTAGTAGCAGTAATAATAGTAGTAGTAGTTGCAGTGCAGTAGCTGTAGTAGTAGTTGCAGTAGTAGTCGTATAAGTTGTAGGAGTGTTAGTAGTAGTACTAGTAGGAGCAATTGTAGTAGTAGAAATAGTTGTAGGAGTAGTACCAGTAGCAATAGTAGCCGCAGTAGTTTCAGTAATAGTAGCAGCAATAGTGCTAGAAGAAGTAGTAGCAACAACAACAGTTGGTGTAGTAGTAGATGTATCAGTAGTATTAGTAGGAGGAGTAGCAGCAGGAGTAGGAGTTGGAGTAGTAGTAGTAGTAGTTGTAGTAGCAATAGTAGTAGTAGTGGTGGTAGTAGTACTAGGAGGAGGAGGAATATTAGAAGTGGTAGTTGTCATAGTTGTAGGAGTAGTACTAGTAGAAGTAGTAGTATTAGTGGTGGTAGTAGTATTAGTAGTAGTAATAGTATTATTTGTTGGAGTAGTAGTAGTTGTAGTAGTAGTAGTAGTAGTAATAGTAGCAGCAGCAGTTGTTATAGTAGTACTTGTAGTAGTAGTAGTAGCAGTAGTAGCGGTGATAGCAGCAGTACTAGTAGTAAAAGAAGTAGTTGTAGCAATAGTAGTAGCAGTAGCAATAGCAATAGTAGTAGTCATAGTAGTAGTAATAGTAGTAGTAATAGTAGTAGTAGTAGTAGTGGTAGTAGTAGTAGTAGCAGTTGTTATAGTAGTAGAAGTAGCAGTTGTATTAGTAGTATTAGCACTAGTGACAGTAGTAGTAGAAGTAGAAGTAGCAGTAATAATAGTAGTAGTAGAAGTAGTTGCAGTAGAGGTAGTAATAGTAGTAGTAGTCGTAGTAGTAGTGTTGGTGGTAATAGGAGTAGTAGTGGTCGTGGTGGTAATAGCGATTGTAGTAGTAGTAGAGTTATTAGCAATAGTAATAGTAGCAGTAGTAGTGGTCGTAGTAGTAGCGGCACAAGTAGTAGTACTAGTAATCATAGTAGTAGTAGTAGTAGCAGGTGTAGTAGTAATAGTAGCATTTGTTATTATAGTCATAGTTGTCGCAGTAGTAGTTGTAATAGCAGTAGTAGTGGTCACAGTAGTAGTAGTAGTTGTTGTTGTTGTAGCAGAAGTAGTAGCAGTAATAGTAGAAGTAGTGGAAGTAGTAGTTTTAGTGGTAGTAGAGGTAGTAGTAGCAGTATTAGTGGTGGTAGTTGTAGTAGAAGCAATAGTACAAGTAGTAGATGTGGTAGTAGCAGCAGCAGTAGCTGTAGTGGAATAGTTGGAGTATTAGTAGTACCTGTAGGAGTAGTAATAGTAGTAGTAGTAGTAGAAGTTGTAGTATTACATGTAGGTATAGGGGTAGTAGTCGCTGTAGTTTAGGTAGTAGTAGTGCCAATAGTTGTGGTTGTTGTAGCAGTTGTAGGAGTAGTAGTAGTAGCAATAGGAGTAGTTGTTGTACTAGTAGTTGTAGTTTTATTTGTATTAGTAGTTGTTGTTGTTGTCATTGTCGAAGTACTAGAAGTAGTAGTTGAAGTAGGGTTAGTAGTAGTAGGAGTTGTTGCTGGAGTAACAGTAGCAGGAGTAGCAGCAGCAGCAGCTTAGTAGTTGGAGTAGTAGTAGAAGTAGTAGTAATAAGTAGGAATAGTAGTAGAAGTAGGAATAGTAATAGTAATAAGTAGGAGTAGTAGTAGTACAAGTAGGAATAGTAGTAGCAGAAGTAGAAGTAGCAGTAATAACAGTAGTAGTAGTTGTTGTTGTTGTAGAAGTAAGAGTTGTAGTCAAAGTAGTAGCAATAGTGGTAGTAACAGCAACAGTAGTAGTAGTAGTGGTGGTGGTGGTGGTGGTGTTGGTGGTGGTGGTGGTGGTCGTAGTAGCAAAAGTAGTAGTAGTAATAAGAGAAGAAGTAGTAGTAGTAGTTTTAGTAGTAGTAGAGGTAGTAGTAGTTTTAGTAGTAGTAGTAGTTATTGTACTAGTAGTAGTAGTGGTGGTAGTAGTAGTTGTTGTTGTCATGGTAAATGTGGTAGTACTAGTAGTAGTAGTGCTAGTAGTAGTAGGAGGAGGAGGAGCATTTTTCGTAGTAGTAGCAGTAGTAATAGTTGTAGTAGTTGTTGTAGAAGTAGCAGTATTAGTAGTAGATGTAGTAGTAGTAGTAGCAGTAGTAGTAGTTGTAATAGTAGGAGTAGTAGTAGCTGTATGAGAAGTAGTAGTTGTTGGAGTAGTAACAGTTGTAGTATTACAAGTAGTAGTAGTAGTAGTCATTGTAGTAGTGGTAGTAGTAGTGCCAGCAGTTGTAGTTATTGTAATAGTCATTGAAGTAGTAGTAGCAGCAGTAGGAGTAGTGGTAGTAGTAGTAGTAGTAGCAGGAGTAGCAGTAGCAATAGTAGTAATAATATTAATAGTAGAGTAGTAGTAGTAACAGAAGTAGCAGGCGTAGTAGTTGTAAGTGCAGTAGTTGTAGTAGTAGTAGTTGTGGGAGTAGTAGTTGTAGTAGTTGTTATTGTAGTAATAATAGTAGTGGTAGTGATAGTCGTAGTAGTAGGAGTAGCGGTAGAAGTAGTAGTAGTAGTGATGTTAGTAGTAGTTGTAGAAAGAGTAATAGTAGTTGTAGAAATAACAGCAACAGTAGTAGTTGTTGTTGTATTAGAAGCATTAGTAGTAGTGGTGGTTGTAGTAGTAGTTGTAGTAGTAGTCATAGAAGTAGTAGTAGTTGTAGTAGTAGTCGTAGAAGTAGAAGTAGTAGTAATAGTAGTAGCAGTAGCAGTAGCTGTTGTTGTTGTTGTAGTAATAGTAGTTGTTGTAGTAGTAGTGGTGGTACTAGTGGGAGTGGTAGTAGGAATATGTGTTGGGGAAGGAATACTTGTTGGAGTAGTATTAGTTGTAGTAGTAGTAGTAGGAGTAGTAATAGTAGTAGTAGTTGTCATAGTAGTAGCAGTAGCGGTAGTGGAGGTCATAGTAGCAGTAGTAGTAGTAAGAGTAGCAGCAGGATTAGTAGTTGTAGTAGTAGTTGCAGTAGTAGTCATTATAATAGTAGTAGCAGTAGTAGCAGTCATAGTAATATTTGCAGTAGTAGAAGTAGTAGTCTAAGAAGTAGGAGGAGTATTACTCATAGTAGTGGTAGTAGTGGCAGAGCAGTAGTAGCATTGAAGTAGTAATACAAGTAGTAGTACTTATAGCAATAGTAGTGGTAAATGTCATAGTAGTAGTAATTATAGAGGTATTAGTTGGCGCAGCGGGAGTAGTAGCTATAGTTATAGTAGTATTAGTAATAGAACAAGTAATAGTAGTAGTAGTATTGGTAGTAGTAGAATTACTAGTAGTAGTAGTAGTCGTGGAACTAGTGGTGGTGGTAGTAGTAGTAGTAGTAGCAGCAACGGTAGTAGTAGTAGTAGTAGGAGGAGGAGGAGGAGGAGTAGTAGTAGTAGTAGTAGTAGTAGTAGTAGTAGTAGTCGCAGTAGTAGAAGTAGTAGGAGGAGGAGTAGTAGTCTTAGTAGTTGCAGTAGTAGTAGTAAGAGTAGCATTAGTAGTTGTAGTAGTAGATGTGGCACTACTGGTTGTAGTACTACTAATAGCAAGAGAAGGAGGAGGAGGTGGAGCAGTGCTTGTAGTAGCAGCAGCAATAGTTGTAGTAGTAGTAGTTGAAGTAGTTGTATCAGTAGTAGTACTAAGGGTAGTAGCAGTAGCAGTAATAGTAGTATTTGTAGTAGTAGTAGTAGTAGTAGTTCTTGCAGTAGTTGTAGTAGCAGCAGCAGCAGCAGCAGTAGTAGTAGCAGTAGTGGTAGTAGCAACTAAAGTAGTAGTAGATGTAGTAGCAGTAGTAGTAGTTATTTTAGTACTATTAGTGGCAGCGGCAGCTGTAGTAGTAGTAGTAGTCTCAATAGTAATTATAATCGTTGTACGAGTCTAAGTAGCAGTAGTAGTTGTTGTTGTAGCTGTATTAGTTGCAGGAGTAGCAAGAGCAGCAACTTTAGTAGCAGTAGCTGTAGTAGTAATAGCAGTAATTGGAGCAGTAATTGTAGCAATAGTAGTGGCTGCACTTGTAGTAGTAGCAGTTGTAGTAATAGTATCAACCAAATTGGTTGCAGTGTAAGCAGTAGTACTTGTAGGAGCAGTAATAGCAGTAACAGTAGCAGCTATTTTAGTTGTAGAAGTAATAGTAGTAGTCATAGCAGAAGTAGTAAGAGTATCAGTAGTAGTACCGATAGTAGCAATAGCAGCAGTAGTAGTAGAATAAGAGTAATAGTAGCAGCAGTAATAGTCATAGTAGTAGTACTCATGGTAGTAGTAGTTATGGTAGTAGTAGTAGTAGTTGTTGTTGTTGTATTAGCAGTGGTAATACTAGTGGTTGTTGGAGTAGCAGTTGTGCTAGTAGTAGTAGTTGTAGTAGTAGTGTAGTAATAGTAGCAGCAGTATTAGTAATAATGGTGGTAGTAGTAGTAGTAGTGGTGGTGGTGGTGGTGGTAATAGTAGTACCTATAGTAGTAGTAGCATTAGTAGCAGTGATCGCAGTAGTAGCGGTAGCCTTAAAAGTAGTAGTAGTCATAGTTGTAGAGTAGTAGTAGTAGTAGTAGTAGCTGTTGTTGTAGTAGTAGAAGTACCGGCAGTATTAGTAGCACTAGTAGTAGTAGCGGTAGTAGAGGTATTAGCAGCACCAGTAGCAGTAATCATAGTAGTAGTAGTAGCAGCAGCAGTTGTAGTTGTTGTTATTGTTGTAGTCATAGTGGTAGTAGTAGTAGTAGTAGTAGTAACAGCAGTAGCAGCAACAGCAACAATAGTAGTAGTGGTAGTAGTAGAAGTAGGAGCAGAAGTAGTAGTAGTAATAGGAGAAGGATTAGAAGTAGAAGTTTTCGTGGTAGTAGAGAAAGTAGTTGCAGAAGTAGTTGCAGTAGTAGTAGTAGTAGTAGTAGTAGTAGTAGTAGTAATAGTATTAATAGTAGCAAATGTGGTAGTACGAGTAGTAGAAGTCGTAGTAGTAGCAGGAGGAGGAAGAGGAGAAGTAGTAGTAGTAGCAGTAGTACTAGTAGTAGTATTAGTAGCAAGTTGTAGTAATAGTTGTAAAAGCAGTAGTATTAGTAGTAGATGTGGTAGGAGTAGCAGCCGTAGTAGCAACAAAAATAGTAGTAGTAGTAGTAGTAGTAGTAGTAGTAGTAGCTGTTGTAGCATTAGAAGCCGTGGTAGTGGCAGTAGTTGTTGTAGTTTACGTTATAGCAGTGCTAGTAGTTGTAGTTGTTGTAGTAGTAGTAGGAGTAGTAGTAGTAGCGGTAGGAGTACTGGTGTACTAGTAATTGTAGTAGTAGTAGCGGTAGGAGTACTGGCGTACTAGTAATTGTAGTAGTAGTAGCAGCAATAGTTATAGCAGTAGCGGAAGTCTCAGTAGTAGTAGTAGTAGTAGCACAATTAGTAGCAGCAGTAGAAAGTGCAATAGCAGCAGCAGCAGCAGTAGCAGTAATAGTAGTAGTTATTGCAATAATAGTAGCAATAGTAGTAGTTATACAAGCAGTACTAGATATTCTCCTAGTAGTAGTAGCGTAAGTAGTACTAGTTGATGTAGCACTAGTAGTAATAGTAGTAGCTATCACAGTTGCAGTAGTACTTGTAGTAGTCATAGCGGAACTAGTAGTATTAGAAGTTGTAGTAAGAAAAGTAGCAGCGGTTGTAGTGGTAGAAGTAGTACCTGTAGTTGTGGCTGTAACATGACTAGTAGTAGCAGTAGCAGTTGCAATAGTAGTAGTAGTGGTAGAAGTATTACCAGTAGTTTAGCAGTAACAGGACTTGTAGTAGCAGTAGAAGTTGCAGCAGTAGTGGACGTAGTAGTAGTAGTAGTCCTGGTAGGAGTATTTATAATAGCAGTAGTAGTGGTGGTAGTAGTAGTAGTAGTACTGGTAGTGTTAGTAGTAGTAATAGTCGTAGTTGTTGGAGTAGTATTAGTGATAGTAGTAGTAGTAGTAGTAGTAGCTATTGTTGTTGTAGCATTAGTAGTTATGGTAGTAGTAGTAGTTGTTGTTATTATAGTAGTAGCAGCAATAGTAGCAGTAGTGTTGGTAGTACTTGTAGTTGTATCAGAATTAGTAATAGTAGTAGTAGTTGTTGTCGTGGTAGTAGTAGTAGTAGTAGCAGTTATGGTAGTAGTAGTAGTTGAAGTAGTAATTGTAGCAGTAGTAGAAGTAGTAGGAGTAGGTTTAGCAATAGGAGTAGTAGTTGTTGTAGCAATAGAAGTAGTAGCAGTCGTAGTAGTAGTAATAGTAGTTGCACTAGTAGTAGCAGTAGCAGTACTAGTGGCAATAGTAGACGTAGCTGCAGTAGTTGTTGTAGAAGTAGTAGTAATAATAGTTGTAGTAGTAGTTGTAGTAGTAGTGGTAGCAGTAGTTGTAGTTGTAGGAGCAATAGGAGTAGTAGAAGTAGTAGTAGTAGCAGCAGCGGCAGCAGCAGTAGTAGCAGTAACAATAGCTGTAGCTATAGTAGTGGTATTAGTCGTAGTAGCTATAGTAGCAGTAGTAGAAGTAGTAGGAATAATACTAGTGGTGGTAGTAGCAATTGCAATAGTAGTAATAGCAGCAGTAGCAGCAGTAGTTGTAGTAGTAGTAATACTAGTAGTAGTAGTAGCAATGGGAGTCGAAGAAGTAGTAGCCATTGTACGAGTAGTTGTACTTGTAGTAGTACTAGTACTAGTAGTAGAAACAGTAATAGTAGTAGCAGTCGCAGTCGCAGCAGTAGTAGTAATAGTAGTAGTAATTATAGTATAAGTAGCCGAAGCAGTAGTAGTGAAAGTAGTACTTGCAGTAGTAGTAGTAGTATTAGTAGTAGTAGTAGTAGCAGCAGAAGTTGTAGTAGCTGTAGCAGTAGAAGTTGTTGTACGAGTAGTAGTGCTACCAGTAGTAGCAAAAGTAGTAGTAGTAGTAGCAACAGGAGTAGTAGTAGTAGTAGCAATAACAGTAGTTGCAGTAGTAGTAGTAGTGCTAGTACTAGCGGTAGCAATAGAACTAGTAGCAGTAGAAGTAGCAGTAGTGTAGGAGTAGGAGTAGTAGTAGTAGAAGTAGCAACAAGAGAGCAGAAGTACAAGTAGTAGAAGTTGTTATCATTGTTGTTGCTGTAGAAGTATTTGTAGTATCAGTAGTTGGACTAGCATTAGCAACAGTAGTAGCAATACAAGTTGTAGTAGTAGTAGCAATAGTAATAGCAGTAGTTGTAATAGTAGTAGTAGTTGTTGTTGTTGTAGTAGTAGTAGTTGTAGTGGTAGTAGCACTATTAGCAATACTAGAAGTTGACATGGTAGAGTAGAAGTAGCAGTAGTAGTAGCAGTAGTAGTAGTCGTAGTAATAGAAGAAGTAGGAGGAGTAGTAAGTGTAGTTGTAGAAGTAGTATTAGGAGAAATAGTTGTAGTAGTAGAAGTACTTGGAGTATTAGAAGCAACAAAAGTAGTAGCAGTAGTCACAATAAGACTGGAAGTAGTACTAGTTGGAGTAGTAGCAATAGTAGTAGTCATAGTAGCAATAGTACTTGTAGTAATAGGAGTAGTAGTAGCAGTACCAGAAGCACTAGTACTGGCGCTACTACGAATGATAGTACTGCTACAAATGCCACTATTATTGCCGCTACTACTACTACATCTACTCCTTCTGCTCTAGTAGCTATGATGGCTATTACAGCTACTATTGCAACTACCACTTCTACTACCGCTACTTTTATTACGACTACTACTACTTCTCCTACTGCTGTTACTATTAGTACCACTACTACAACAACTGCTACAGCTACTACTACTTCTATTAATACTACTATTACTACTGCAGCAACTACTTGTACTAATGCTACTAACACTACTACAACTACTACTATTACTACTTCAACATCAACAACTGCTACTAGTACTCCTACTGCTG
>RXID01021660.1:0-37203 GCA_005019695.1 Trichopus zeylanicus subsp. travancoricus
GAAGTAGTACAAGTAGTCATAGTAGTACTGGTACATGTATAAATAGGAGTATCAGTTTTTGTCGTAGCAGTAGTAGTGGCAGTAATAGTAGTAGTAATAATGATAGTAGTAGTAGTATTAGTAGTAGTAGTAGTTGTTGTTGTAGTAGTAGCCGTTGTAGTAGCAATAGCAGGATTAGTAGAAGTAGTTGCAGTGATAGTAGCAGCAGTAGTAGTAGTAGCAGTGGCAGTCGTAGTAGTAGCACGGCAATTGTAGTAGAACCTATAGTAGTAGTAGTAGTAGTACTCATCGTAGTTACAGTAACAGAGTAGTAGTAGTAGTTGTTGTTGTTGTTGTAGTAGTAGTAATAATAGTAGCAGCAGTAGTAATATAATAGTAATTGTAGTAGTAGTAATAGGAGTAGGAGTAATAGTAGCCATGGTAGTAATAATAGTAGCAGTAGCAGCAGTAGTACTAGTTATAGTACTAGCAGTTGTAGTAGGAATGGTAGCAGTGGTAGTACTAGTTATAGTAGCAGTAATAGTAGTAGTAGTAGCAGTACCTGTTGCAGTAGTAGCTGTAGTACTTGTAGTAGTCATAGTAGCAGTAGTAGTCATAAAATAGCAGTAGAATTAGTAGTACTAGTAGTAGTAGTCGTAGTAGTAAAATTAGTAGCAATAGTGGTTCTAGTAGTTGTAGTATTAGTGGCGATAGGAGTTGTAGTCATAGTAGCTGTCGCAGTACTTGCAATAATAATAAAAGTAATTATTGCAGGAGTTGTAGTAGTACGAGTACTGGTTGATGTAGCAGCAGTATAGAACTAGGAGCAGCAGCAATAGTAGTAGAGGTTATAAAAGTAGTATTAGTACCAGCTGCAATAGTAGCTGCAGTAGAAGTAGTACTAGTAGTAATAGTAGTAGCAGTAGTCATAGTAGTACTCGTAGTTGATGTCACAGTGGCAGTAGTAGTGGTGGTGGTAGTAGCTGCAATAGAAGTAGTAGAAGTTGGACTAATAGTAATTGTAGTAGTAATTGTAGTAATTCGGGTAGTAGTAGTAGCCACCGCAGCCACAGCAGTAGTCGTAATATTCGAAGTAGTAGTTGCAGTAGTAGCAGAAGTAGTAGTAGTAGTAGTAGTAGTAGTAGTAGTAGTAGTAGTAGTAGTAGTAGTAGTAGTAGTAGTAGTCGTGGTGGTGGTGGTAGTAGTAATAAGAGTTGTTGTAGCAGAAGTAATATTAGTCGTAATAGCAGCAGTAGTATTAGCAACAGTTGTTGTAGCAAAAGTAGTAGTAGTAGTAGGAGTAGGTGGAGCTGCAGTAGAAGTAGCAGTAGTAGTTGTAATAGTAGCAATCGTAGTATTATAAGTAGTAGTAATAGCAGTAGTAGTAGTAGAAGCAAGAATTGCAGAGGTAGTACTAGTAGTCGTAACAGTGGTAGAAGTAAGAATTGTTATAGTTGGAGTAGCAGTAGTTGTAGTAGTACTAGTAGTAGTAGTAATAGTCAGAATGTTCGGAGGAGTAATAGTAGTAGTAGAAGTAGTAGTAGCAGTGGCCGTAGTATTAGTAGTTGTTGTAGTAGTAGTCGTAGTAGTAGTACTAGTATTAGTAGCAGTAATATTGATAGTAGAAGTCATAGTAGTAGTATTAGTGGAAGTAGCAGTGGCAGTAGCAGTAGCAATAGTAGTAGTAGTTGTTGTAGTAGTAGAAGTTGTAGCAATAGAAGTAGTAATTGTAGCAATGGCAGCATGAGCAGCAATAGTAGTAATAGTAGTAGTACGTGTAGTAGTAGTAGTACTTGTAGTAGTAGTCATCGTGGCTGTAGAATTAGTGGTGATAGTTGTTCTAGTTGTAGTAGTATTAGTGGAGACAGGTGTTGTAGTAGTAGTAGCTCTAGTAGTAGTATTAGTAGGAGTAGTGATTGTAATTGTTGTAGGACTTCTAGTACTACGAGTACTGGTAGATGTTGTAACAGTGTAATACAAGTAGCAGCAGCAGTTGCAAGAGTAGCAGTAGCAGTAGCAGTAGTAGTTGTAGTGGTTGTAGTAGTAGCTGCTGTAGCAGCAGCTGTTGCAGTTGTACTAGTGGTAGTAGTAGTAGCAGGAGTACTAGTACTAGTAGTAGCAGTAGGAGTAGTAATAGTAGTAGCAATAGTTGTAGCAGTAGCAGTAGCAGTAGTAGTAGTAGCAGCACCACTAGCAGTAGTAGCAGTTGTAGCAGTAGTTGAACTAGCAAAAATTGGACTGATAGTAGTTGTAGTAGTGGTAGTAGTAATAGGAGTCGTAGTATTACTAATAGTAGTGGCAGCAGTAGTAGTAGTTGTCGTAGTAGCAGTAGTAGAGGTAGTGCTAGTAGTACTAGTAGTAGTAGTAGTAGTAGTAGTAGTAGTAGCAATAGTAGGAGTAGGAGTAGTTGTTAGGTCTAACCCTTAGTAGTAGTAGTAGTGGTGTAGATTGAGCGTTTCTTTAGCGTTTTCAGCGGAGCCGCGTAAGTAGCAGTGCCAGTGAGTTCACGTAACTAGTAGCTGTGGCAGTTGTAGTAGCAGTAGCAGTAATAGTAGTAGTAGCAGTAGTAGTAGCATTAGTAGTAAGAGTAATAGTCGCTGTAGCAGCAATTGAAGTAGCAGAAATAAGAGTAATAGTAGTTATAGTAGTGGTAGTAGTAATAGGAGTCGTAGTATTACTAATAGTAGTGGCAGCAGTAGTAGTAGTTGTCGTAGTAGCAGTAGTAGAGGTAGTGCTAGTTGTACTAGCAATAGTAGTAGTTGTAGCAGTAGCAGTAGAAGGAGTAGCAGTAGTTGTGGTAAAAGTAGTAGTAGTAGTAGTAGTAGTAGTAGTAGCAGCAGCAGTAGCAGTAGTAGCAGTAGCAGTAGTGGTAGTAGTAGTTGTGGCAGTAGTAGTAGTAGTAGCAGCAGTAGCAGTATTAGTCATAGTAGAAGTTGTTGTACTAGTTGTGTTAGTAGTAGCGGTTGTAGCAATAGTTGCAGGAATAATCATAGTAGTAGTAATAGCAATAGGAACAGTAGAAGTAGCAGTAGTAGTAGCAGTAGCAGAAGCAGTTGTAGTAGCAGAATTAGTTGTAGCAACGATAGTAGTAGTAGTAGGCGTAGTAGTCGTGGTAGACGAAAGTGTAGCCATATGAGTAGTAGTAGTAGGAGTAGTAGTCGTGGTAGTAGTAGTACTAGAGCAGCAGTAACAGTAGTAGTAGTAGTTGTAGTATTTGAAGTACAACTAGTAGGAATAGTTGTAGCAATGGTAGCAGTACTGGCAGCAGTAACAATTATAGTTTTAGTAGTAGCAGCAGTAGTATCAATAGTAGTAGTAGTAGTAGCAACAGTAGCTGTAGCGGTGGTAGTAGTAGTAGTAGCCGTAGCAGATGTAGTAGTAGTAGTAGTAGTAGTAGCAATATCTGTAGTAATACTAGTAGTAGTAGTAGTAGTAGTTGCAGCAGTAGTATTAGTAGTAGCAATAATAGTTGTAGTCATAGTAGCAGTAGTGGTGGTAGCAGCTATAGTACTTGCCGTAGTAATGGTGGTAGTTGTAGTTGTAGCAGTTGTAGTGGTAGCACTGGGGCTTTAGTAGTTGTAGAAGCAATAGTAGCAATAGGTGTAGTAGTAGTTGTAGGTGTAGTAGTAGTAGTACTAGTAATAGCAATAGTAATAGTAGTAGCAATAATGGTATTAGTAGCAGCAACTGCCATAGCAATAGCAGTTTTAGTAGTTGTAGTAGTAGAGTAGTAGTAGTTGTTGTTGTTGTAGTAGTAGGGTGAGTAGTAGTAGCTGTAGCAACAGTAGCAGTAGTTGTAGTAGTCACCATAGTTGTAGTAGTGGAAGTAGTAGCAGCAGTAGTGGTGGTGGTGGTGGTGGTGGTAGTAGTAGTAGTAGTAGTAGTATTATGAGTACTAGTTATAGTAGTAACATTATTAGCAGCAGTAGAAATAATAGCAGTAGCAGCAGTAGTAGTACTAGCAGAAATAACAATAGTAGTAGTTGTAGCAGTAGCATTAGCGGTAGTAGTAGTTGTAGTATTAGAGGTAGCAGTTGTTGTATATGAGTGATATTAGTAGTACTAGAAGCAATGGTAGGTGTAGTAGTAGCATTAGTAGCAGTAGCAGCAGCAGCAGTAGTAGTATTATTACGAGTAGCACTCGTAGTAATGGTAGTAGCAGTAGCAGTAGTAGTAGTATTACTAGTAGTACTCATAGTAGCAATAATTGTTGTAGCAATAGTACTAGTTGTTGTTGTAGTAGTAGCAGACATAGCTGTAGTAGCTATAGTGGAAGTAGCAGTAGTAGTAGCAGTTCCTGTAGTAGTGTTAGTCGTAGCAGTAGAAGCAGTAGTTGTAGTAGCAGTGGTTGTAGAAGCAGTAGCAATAGTTGTAGTAGCAATAGTAGTAGCAGTTGTAGTAATAGCATTGGAGCTTTAGTTGTAGTAGAAGTTGTATTTGTAGTAGAAGTAGTAGCAGTAGTAGCGATTGTAGAAGTAGAAGTCAAAGTAATAGCAATAGTAGTAATCGTAATAGCAGGAGCAATAATAATAGCAATAGTAGCAGTAGCAGCAAAAGCAGTAGTAGTTGTCGCAATAGTAGTAGCACTAATAGCAATTGTAGCTGTCGTAGAGGTAGTAGTAGTAGTAGAAGTTGTACTATTAGTCATAGTAGTAGCAGTAGTAGTCGTTGTAGTTATAGAAGTAGTAGTAGTAGATGTAGTTCTGCTAGTGTTAGAGAAGTAGTAGTAGTAGTAGTTATTGTAGTACTAGTAGTTCTAGTAGTAGTAGTAGTAGCAGTTGTAGATTTAGTAGTAGGTGTAGTAGTAGTAGTAGTAGTAGATTTAGTAGTAGTAGTTGTGATTGTAGTAGGAGCAGTAGTAGTAGATTTAGTAGTAGTCTTAGTAGTAGTAGTAGCCGTGGTCGTAGCAATAGTAGTAGTAGCAGTAGTTGTCATAGTGTGAGAAGTTGTTGTCATTGTAGTAGTAGTAGTAGCATCAACAATAATAGCAGTAGTAGTAGTTGTGGGAATAGTAGTCATATTAGAAGCCGTAGTAATAGTAGTTGTAGTAGTAGTAGTAATAGTAGGAGTAGTTGTGGTAGTAGCAATAGTAGTAGTAATATTAGTAGTCGCAGCAGCAATAGTAGTAGTCGTGGCAGTAGCAATAGTTGTAGTAGTATTAGTAGCAGTAGTAGCAGCAGGAGTAGTAGTAGTAGTAGTAGTAGTAGTAGTACTAGTAGCAGTAGGTATAGTCGCAGTTGTAGCATCAGTAGTAGTAGTAGCTGTAATAGCTGCAGGAGCAGTAGTTGTAGTAGTACTAGTATCAATTGGAATAGTAGCAGTAGTACTTGTAATATGTGTAGTTGTAGTAGCATTAGTAGCAGTCGTAGTATTGGTAGTATTAATTGCAGTAATTGTTGTAGTAGCAGTGCTTGCAGTAGTAGTTGTAGTAGTGGTGTACTAGTTGCAGCTGCACTAGTAGTGATAGTAGTAGTAGTAGCATCAGTTGGAGCTGTAGTAGTGGTGGTGGTGGTAGTAGTAGTAGTATTAGTAGCTGTAGTAGAAGTTGCAGTAGTAGCATTAGTAGCAGTAGCAACAATAGTAGAAAGAGTAGCAATAGTAGTGGTAGCAGTAGTAGTAGTAAAAGTAGAAGCAATTGTAGTGAAATTAGTGACAGTAGTTGTAGTAGTACCAGTAGTAGTAGTTCTACCAGTAGTAGCAGTAGTAGTGGCAGAAGTAGTAGTAGCAGTAGTAGTGGCAAAAGTAGTAGTAGCAGTAATAGTTGAAGTAGTATTAATAGGAGTAGTAGTTGTACGAGGAATAGTAGTAGTAGTAGCAGACATAGTAGTAGTAGTAGTAGGAGAAGTAGTACTTGTTGTGATAGCTGTAGTACTAGTAGTAGTAGCAGTAGTAGTAGCAGTAGTAGGAGATGTAGTAGTAGGAGCTATAGCAGTAGTTGCAGTAGCTATAGTTGTAGTCGAAGCAATAGTCATACTGGCAGAAGTAGTAGTAGTAGTATCAGCGGTAATAGCAGTAGTAGTAGTAGTAGCTATAATTGTAGGATTAGTAGCAATAGTAGCTATAGCTGTAGATAGTAGTAGTAGTAGTAGTAGTAGTAGTAGTAGTAGTAGCAATAGTAGCAAAAGTAGTAGTAGTAGTAGAAATAGTAGTAGCAGTAGTAATGGTAGTAGTGGTAGTACTAATAGTTGTAGCAGTAGTAATAGTAGTAGCAGTAGTAATAGTAGCAGTAGTAGTAGAATTAATAGGAGTTGTAGTAGTAGTAGTCGTAGTAGCGGTAGTAGTTGTAGGAGTGGAAGGAGTAGTAATTGTTGTTGTTCTATGTGTTATAGTAGTAGTAGTAGTAATAGTAGTAGTTGTAGTTAGAGTATTAGGAGTACTTGTAGGGCAAGTAATAGTAGGAGTAGTAGTAGTAATAGTAGTAGTAGTAGTAGTAGTAGTAGTAGTAGTAGTAGTAGTAGTAGTAGTAGCAACAATAGTCGTACTAGTAGTACTAGCAATAATAGTCGTACTAGTAGCACTAACAGTAGTAGTAGCTATTGTAGTTGTAGTAGTAGTGGTAGCGTAAGTAGTAGTTGTAGTAGTAGTGGTTGTTGTTGTTGTTATTGCAGTATTAGTAGCAATAAAAGTAGTAGTATTAGTAGTAGTAGTACTAGTTGTAGTTGTTGTAGGTGTTGCAGCAACAACGGTAGTAGTAATAATAGCTACAGAAGTAGTAGTAGTAGAAGTAGTAGCTGAAGTAGTAGTAGTTGTTAGTAAAGCTAGTTATTATTGTTGTAGTTGTAATCCTCGTTAGTATAGTTAGTAGTCAGATTAGTAGTTTTTAGTATTAGACTAGTCGTGGTGTCGTAGCAATATAGGAGTCATAGTGGTAGTAGTAGTGTAGTAGTAGTTAGTAGTAGCAGCAGCCGCAAGCAGTAGTAGTGTTGGAGTAGTGTAGTGTTAGTATAGTGTAGTTAGTAGTAGTAGTAGTCGTAGTAGTCGTAGTAGTTATAGTAGTTGGAGTAGTAGGAGTTGTAGTAGTAGTAGTAGTTGTTGTTGTTGGAGTAGTAGCAGTCGAAGTAGTTATAGTTGTAGAAGTAGTAGTATTAGTAGTGAGTAGTAGTAGCAGTAGTAGAAGTATTTGGTTTTGTCATACTAGTTGTAGGAGCAGTAGCAGCAGCAGTAGCAGTAGTAGTAGCAGTAGTGGTAGAAGCAGTTGTAGCAATACTAGTAGTAGTAGTAGTAGTAGTTGTTGTTGTTGTCGTTGTTGTTGTTGTTGTAGTTGTAGTAGTTGTAGTAGTCATAGTATTAGTAGTAGTCATAGTAGTAGGAGTTCTAGAAGTTCCAGTTGCCGCAGCAGAAGTAGTAGTAGTAGAAGTGGTAGTAGCACTAGTAGTAGAAGCATAAGCGGTAGTAGTAGTAGTAGTGGAAGTGGTGGTAGTAGTAGCAGTAGTCATAATAGTAGTAGTACATGGACAAATAGGAGTATCAGTAGTTGCCGTAGGAGTAGTAGTGGTAGTTGTAGTTGTAGTAATAATGATAGTGGTAGTAATAATAGTTGTAGTAGTATTAGTAGTAGCAGTAATAGTAGGAGTAGCAGTAGTAGTAGTTGTTGTAGTAGTAGCCGTTCTAGTAGCAATAGTAGTAGTAGCAGAAGTAGTTGCAGTCGTAGTAGCAATAGTAGTAGCTGTAGCAGCAGTAGTAGTAGTAGTAGCAGTGGCAGTTGTACTAGTAGCACGGTAATAGTAGTAGAACCTATAGTAGAAGTAGTGGTAGTACACATAGTAGTTGTAGTAGCAGAGTAGTAGTAGTAGTCGTAGTAGTAGTAGTAGTTGTTGTAGTAGTAATAATAGTAGCAGTAGTAGTAATACTAGTAGTAGTTGTAGTAGTAGTAGTAGTAGTAGTAGTAGTAATAGTAGCCGTGGTAGTAATAATAGTAGTAGCAGCAGCAGCAATAGGAGTAGTACTAGTTATAGTACAAGCAGTTGTAGTAGTAATGGTAGCAGTGGCAGTACTAGTTGTAGCAGCAGTAATAGTAGTAGTAATAGTAGTACCTGTTGCAGTAGTGGCTGTAGTACTTGTAGTATCTGTAGTAGCAGTGGTAGTCATAGTGATAGTAGTAGAATTAGTAGTACTAGTAGTAGTAGTCGTAGTAGTAAAATTAGTAGCAATAGTGGTTCTAGTAGTAGTAGTATTAGTGGCGATATGAGTTGTAGTCGTAGTAGTAGTCGCAGTAGTAGCAGTAGTAGTAAGAGTAATTATTGCAGGAGTTGTAGTAGTACGAGTACTAGTTGATGTAGTAGCTGTATAGAACTAGGAGCAGTAGTAGTAGTAGTGGAAGTTATGGAAGTAGTTTTAGTACCAGCTGCAACAGTAGCTGCAGTAGAAGTAGTACTAGTAGTAATAGTAGTAGCAGTACTCATAGTAGTACTCATAGTAGAAGTCGCAGTGGCAGTAGTAGTGGTGGTGGTAGCATCTACAATAGTAGTAGAAGTTGGAGAAATAATAATTGTAGTAGTAATTGTAGTAATAGGGGTAGTACTAGTAGTCGTCGCAGCCACAGCCGTAGTCGTAATATCTGTAGTAGTAGTAGTTGCAGTAGTAGCAGAAGTAGTAGTAGTGGTGGTGGTGGTGGTGGTGGTAGTAATGTGTTGTTGTAGCAGAAGTAATAGTCGCCATAATAGCAGCAGTAGTATTAGCAATAATAGTTGTAGCAAAAGTAGTAGTAGTAGCAGGAGTAGGTGGAGCTGTAGTAGAAGTAGCAGTAGTAGTTGTAATAGTAGTAATCGTAGTATTAGTAGTAGTAGTAATAGTAGTAGTAGTAGAAACTATAGTAATAGTAGTAGAAGCAAGAACTGCAGAGATAGTAGTAATAGTTGTAGCAATGGTAGAAGTAAGAATTGTTATAGTTGGAGTAGCAGTAGTTGTAGTAGTACTAGTAGTAGTAGTAATAGTCGGAGTGTTCGGAGGACTACTAGTAGTAGTAGAAGTAGTAGTAGTAGTAGTAGTCGTAGTATTAGTAGTTGTAGTAGTAGTAGTGGTAGTAGTAGTAGTAGTAGTAGTAGTAGTAATAGTATTTGTAGTTGTAGCAGTAATATTGATAGTAGAAGTCATAGTAGTAGTATTAGTGGAAGTAGCAGTAGCAATAGTGGTAGTGGCAATAGCAGTAGCAGTAGTAGTAGTTGTAGTAGTAGAAGTAGTTGTTGTAGCAACGGCAGCAAGAGCTACAGCAGTAGTAATAGTAGCAGTAGTACTTGTAGTAGTAGTCATCGTGGTTGAGGAATTAGTGGTGGTAGTTGTTCTAGTTGTAGTAGTATTAGTGGTGACTGCAGTTGCAGTAGTAGTAGCTCTAGTAGTAGTAGCAGTAGTAGTAGTGATTATAATTGTTGTAGGACTACTAGTAGTATGAGTACTGGTAGATGATGTAATATGTAATACAAGCAGCCGCAGCAGTTGCAGGAGTAGTAGCATCAGCAGCAGTAGTAGTTGTAGTGGTTGTAGTAGTAGCTACAGCAGCAGCTGTAGGAGTAGTACTAGTGGTAGTAGTAGTAGTAGGAGTACTAGTACTAGTAGTAGCAATAGCTGCAGCAGTAACAATAGTAGAAGCAGCAATAGCGTTAGCAGTAGTAGCAGTAGCAGCAGCACCAGCAGTAGTAGTTGTTGTAGCAACAATTGAAGTAGCAAAAATTGCAGTAATAGTAGTTGTAGTAGTGGTAATAGTAGTATTACTAATAGTAGTGGTAGCAGGAGTAGTAGTAGTAGTAGTAGTTGTTGTCGTAGTAGCAGTAGTAGAAGTAGTGCTAGTAGTAGTAGTAGTAGTAGTAGTAATAGTAGTAGTAACAGTAGTAGGAGTAGCAGTTGTTGTAGTAATAGTAGCAGTAGTAGTAACAGTAATAGTAGTAGTAGTAGTAGGAGTGGTTGTAGTAGTAGTAGTAATAGGAGTAGTCGTAGTAGTAGTAGTTATAGGAGTAGTAGTAGAAATTGCAGCTGTAGTAGTAGTTGTAGTAGTAGTAGGAGAAGTTGTAGTTGTAGCCGTAGCAACTGTAGTAGTAGTAGTAGTGGTAGTGGTAGTAGAGAAAATAGTTGCAGCCATAGTCATTGTAGTAGAACTAATAGTAGTAGTAGTAGTAGTAGTAGTAGTAGTAGTAGTAGTAGTAGTAGTAGCAATAGCAAAAGTAGTAGCAGCTGCAGTAGCAGTAGTAGTATTATTTGTAACAGTCGTAGTATTATTAGTAATAGTAGTGGTGGTTGTAGCAGCAACAGCAGTAGCAGTAGTAATAGTAGTAGTGGTTGTAGTAGTAACAGCAGTAGCAGTAGTACTAGTAGTTGTTATTGTAGAAGTGTTAGCCGCATCAGTAGTTGTTGTAGTAGTAGTTATTGTTGTAGTAGTAGCAGTCGTAGTAGGAGCAATAGTACTAATAGTTGTAGTAGTAGCAGTACTAGTTGTTGTTATAGTAGTAGTAGTATCAGCAGCAACATTTGTAGTAGTATTAGCAATAGTAGCAATCACAGTAGTTGTTGTAGTAGCCAAAAAAATAGTAGCAGTAGTATTAATAGTAGAAATAGTAACAGTAGTAGAAGCAGCAGCAGCAACAGCAGTTGCAGTAGCGGTAACTGTAGTAGTAAGATAAGTAGTAGGAGTAGGAGTAGTAATAGTAGTTAGATTAGTAGGAGGAGTAGTAGTAGTAGGAGGAGGAGTCGCTACAATAGTAGTGGTAGGAGGAGGAGGAGGTGCAATAGCAATAGCAATGGTAATATCTGTAGTACTAGCAGCAGCATTAGTGGTAGAAGTAGAAGTTGTAGTAGTAGCAGCAGTAGTTGTAGAAGTAATAGTAGTAGTAGCAGCAACAACAACAACAGTAGCAGCAGCAGCAATAGTAATAATAGTAGC
Organism: Trichopus zeylanicus subsp. travancoricus; assembly: GCA_005019695.1. Taxonomy (NCBI): domain Eukaryota; kingdom Viridiplantae; phylum Streptophyta; class Magnoliopsida; order Dioscoreales; family Dioscoreaceae; genus Trichopus; species Trichopus zeylanicus. The sequence goes on from RXID01021660.1 coordinate 10,850, forward strand.
AGCACTAGTAGTAATAATAGTAGCAGCAGTAGAAGCAGTAGTAGCAGTAGCAGTCGTAGGAGAAGTAGCAGCAACAACAACAACAGTAGTACTAGTAATAGTAGTAGTAGTAGAAGGAGAAGTCGTTATTGTAGTAATAGTATTAGCAATAGTAGCGACAACAGTAATAGCAGCAGTAGTTGTTGTAGTAGCAGTAACAGCAGCAGCAGTAGTTGTAGTAGCAGTAGTAGTAGTAAGATAAGGAATAGGAGTAGTATTAGTAGTAGGAGTAGTAACTATAGTAGTAGTAGTAGTAGAAGCGGCAGCAGCTGTAGTATCAGTAGTAGTAGCAGTAGCTTTACTGGTGAAGCAGCAGCAGTAGTAGCAGGGGTAGTAGTAATAGTAGTAGTAGCAACAACAACAATATTAGTAGCAGTAGTTGTAGCAGTACTAGTAGTAGTAGAGCAACAATAGCAGTAGCAAGAGTAGTAGTAGTAGTAGTTGTAGTAGTAGTAGTAGCAACAACAACAACAATAATAGTAGTAGTAGTAGTAATAGTAGTCGTAACAGTTGTAATAACAGTCGTAGCAGTTGTAGTGGCAATAGTTTGTGCAGTAGTAGTAGAAGTAGTAGTAGTAGCAGCAGTAGTAGCAGCAGTAGTTGTTGTAGGAGCTGGAGTTGGTGTAGAAGTAGTAGCAGTAACAACAACAGTACTAGTTGTAGTAGTCATAGTAGTAGTAGCAACAGGCGCTGTAGTAGTAGCTGTAGCAGCTGCAGTAGCATTAGTAGTAGTAGTAGGAGTATTTGCAGTAGTAGGAGTTGCAATAGTAGTAGTAATAGTAGTAGCCGTAGCACAAGTAGTAGCAGTAGCAGTGTTAGTATAAGTAACAATAGTATTAGTAGTAGAAGTAGTAGCTGTAGTAGCAGTAGAAGTAGCTGTAGCAGTTGCCGGAAAAGTTGTACCAGTAGTACTAGTAGCGGTTGTAGTAGTAGAAGTAGTAACAGTAGTAGTAGCAGCAGCAGTAGCTGTAGTAGTAGCAATAGTTGGAGTAGTAGTACTAGTAGTAGTAGTGGTATTAGGAGTAGTAGTCGGAGAAGCTGTAGAAGTAGTAGCAGTAGCCGCAGTAATGGTGGTAGTAGTAGTAGTAGCAGCAGCAGAAGTAGTAGTAGCAGTAGCTGTAATAATAATTGTCGTAGAAGTAGTAGTAGTTGTAGCAGGTGTATTACGTGTGACAGTTGTTGTGGTAGTTGTAGTACTAACAGCTGTAGTAATAATAATTGTCATTGTTGTGGTAGTAGTAGTAGTAGCAGTTCTAGTTAGTTGTCGTAGTAGTAGTAGCAGCTGTGGCAGTAGCAGCAGTAGTAGCAGTAGTACTACTAGTAGTAGTAGAAGTAGCAGTTGTTGTTGCATTAGTATCTGTAGGAACAGTAGTAATAGTAGTAGTAGTAGAAGTAGTAGTAGTAGGTGTAGTAGTAGGAGTAGTAGTAGTAGGTGTGATAGTTGTGACAATAGAAGTATTAATAGAAGTAGTACTAGGTGTAATAGTAGTAGTAGTAGTTGTTATAGCAGTAGCAATAGTAGTAAGAGCAGAAGTGGTAGTTGTAGTAGTAGTAATAGTAGTAGTAGGATTGGTTGTTGTAATAGTAGTAGTAGTAGTAGTGGTAGTAGTAGTAGTTATATTGCTAGTAGTAGTAGTAGTAGTAATAATAATAATAATAGTTTTAGTAATAATAGTAGCAGTACTCTTAGTAACAGTAGTATTTATAGTAAGTGTATTTGGTGTAGTAGTAGTCCTATAAACTGTAGTAGTGCTAATAGTAGTAGAAGTAGTAGTAGTAATAGTAGTAGTAGTGGTAGTAGTAGTAGTAGTAGTAGTAGAAGTAGTAGTAGTAGTAGTAGTAGAAGTAGTAGTAGAAGCAGTAGTAGTAGTAGCTGTGGTAGTTGTTGTTGTAGTTGTAGTCGTAGTAGCAGAAGTAGTAGTGGTAAAGTGGTAGTGGCAATAGTTGTTGTACTTGTAGTAGTAGCAGATGAAGTAGTAGGGGTTGTAGAAGTAGCCCTATCACCAGCTGTCATAGTAGTAGTCGAAGTAGTCATAGTAGTAGTAGTAGTAGTAGTAGTAGTAGTCATAGTAGTAGCAGTAGCAGGAGTAGTTGTAGTCGCACTAGGAGTAGTTGTAGTTCACATAGTAGTAGTAGTAGCAGCAGTAGCCGTATTAGTAGTAGTAGAAGTACGAGTAGCAGCGACAGCAATAGTAGCAAAAGTAATAGTAGCAGTAGTTGGAGTAGTTGTAGTTGTAGTTGTAGTAGTAGTAGAAGCAGTAGGAGTAGTACTAGTAGTCATTGTAGTAGTAGTAGCTATAGTATCAATGGCGATAGTAATAAGAGCAGTATTGGCAGTCGTAGTAGTAGTAATAGTAGTAGTAGGCGTAGTAGTTGTAAAAGTCATAGCAGTAGAAGTAGTAGTCATTGTACTTGTCGTCGTGGTCGTCGTAGTAGTAGTAGTAGCAGCAATAGTAGTAATAATAATTGTAGTAGTAGTAATAGTAGTAGTGGTAGTAATAGAAGTAGTACTATTAGTAATAGTAGTGTTTGTAGCAGGTGTATTAGGGGTAGTAGTAGTAATAGTAATCAAAGTAGTAGTAGTAGTAGTAGTAGTAGTAGTAGTAATAGTAGTAGTAGTACTAGCAGTAGTAATAGTAGCAGGAGTAATAGTAGCAGTAGTTGTACTAGTAGTAGATGTAGTAGTTGCAATTGTTGTAGTAGTGCTATTAGCAAAAGTTTTAGTAGGAATAGTAGTTGGAGTAGTAGTAGTAGTAGTACGAGAAGTAGAGTAGTAGGTGTAGCTGCACCAATAGTTGTAGAAGTAGTAGACATAGTAGTAGTAGTAGCAGCAGCAGAAACAACCATTATAGTAATAGCCATAGTAGTTGTAATAGTTGCATTTGCTGTAGTAGCTGTAATAGTAGTTGTACTTATTGTAGTAGTACCTGTAGAAGTAGTTATAACAATTGTAGTTGTGCAAGTACTAGTAGCAATAGGCAAAGTAGTAAAAGTAGTAGCATTAGAAGTAGTTGTAGAAGTAGTAGTAGTAGTTGTTGTTGTTGTCGTAGGAGAAGTAGTGTTAGTTGCTGTAGAAGAAGTAGTAGCAGTATTAGTAGTGGTAGTAACAGTAGTAGTAGTAGCAGAAGTAGCAGTAGTAAACGTTGGAGAAGTAGCAGTAATAATAGTAGTACTTGTATTAGTAGTAGTTGTTGTTGTTGTAGTAGTAGGACTAGTAGTAGTAGTAGTAGTAGTAGTAGTAGTAGTAGTAGTAGTAGTAGTAGTAGTAGTGTGAGTTGCAACAATAGTAGCAATAGTAGTAGTAGTTGTAGTAGCAATAATAGTAGTAATAGTAGTAGCAATAGTAGTAGTAGTAGGAGGAGTAGTAGTAGTAGTAGTGGCAATAGTAGTAGTAGTAGTGGTGGTGGTGGTGGTGGTGGTGGTGTTAGTAGTAGTAGTAGTAGTAACAATAATAGTAGTGGTTGTATTAGGAGCACTAGTTATAGTAGTAACATTAGCAGTAGTAGTAGCAGTAGTAGCAATAGTAGCAGTAAGGCAGTATTAGCAATAGCAGTACTACTAGTTGCAGTAGTAGTAGTAGCAGTAGTAGTAGTTGTTGCAGTAGGAGTAGTAGTAGAAGTAGCAATAGTAGTAGGAGTAGTAGTAGTAGTAGTAGTGGTAGTACTTGTTGTTGCAATTGTACTTTTTGTAGTAGTAGTAGTAGCGATACTAGCAGGAATAATTATAGTAGTAGTAAGAGCAATAGGAATAGTAGAAATAGCAGCAGTAGTAGCAATAACAGTAGTTGTCGTAGTAGAATTAGTTATGGTAGCATTTGTTGTCGCAGCATTGGGAGTAGTACTACTAGTTGTAGTTATAGTAATAGAAGACAACCGTAGCTGTAGTTGTAGTAGTAGTAGTAGTTTTGGTAGTAGTAGTAGGAGTAGTAGTCGAGGTAGTAGTAGTACTTGCAGCAGCAGCAATAGCAGTAGCAGTAGTAGTGGTAGTATTAGAAGTATAACTAGTAGCAACAGTTGCATCAGTAGTAGTAGTAGTAGTATCAACAGTAGTAGTAGTTGTTGTAGTCGTAGCGGTAGCAGTAGTAGTAGTTATACCCATAGTAGAAGTAGCAGCAATAGCAGTAGTAGCAGCAGCAGTTGTGGTAGCAATAGTAGCAGTAGTAGAAGTAGTTCTACTAGTAGTAGGTGTAGTAATATTAGTAGTACTAGTAGAAGTAGAATTAGTAGCAGCAGCAATAATAGTAGTCATAGTAGCAATAGTGGTGGTATCTACTGTAGTAGTGGTCGTAGTAGTAGTGGTAGTTGTAGTAGTAGTAGCAGTAGTAGTAAGATTGGGGCTTTAGTAGTAGTAGAAGAAGCAGCATTTGTAGTAGTAGTAGTAGTAGTAGTAGTAGTAGTAGTAGTAGCGGTTGTACAAATAGTAGTTGAAACAATAGTAATAGTAGTAGTATTAGTAGTAGTAGAAGTAGTTATAGCAGTAGTAGTAGCAGCAGCAGTAGTAGTTGATGCAATTTTAGTAGCAGTAGTAGCGGTAGTAGAAGTACTTGTAGTAGTAGCTGTTGTAGTATTAGTCGTAGTAATAGCAGCAATCATAGTAGCTGTAGGAGGAGTAGTAGTAGAGGTCGTACTAGGAGAGGTTGTCCTAGTAGCATTAGAGCAGCAATAGTGGTAGTTGTTGTGGTATGAGTAATTGTAGAAGTAGTAGTAGTAATTGTAGTAGAGGTAGTTGACATAGTAGTAGATGCAGTAGTAGTAGTACTAGCAGATGTAGTATTAATAGCAGAAGTAGTAGTAGTTGGCGAAGTAATAGTAGTAATAGTAGTAGCAATAGTGGTAGTAGTAGGAGGAGTAGTAGGTGGAGAGATAGTAGTGGTAGTAGTAGTTGTAGAAGTAATAGTTGGAGTAGTTGTACTAGTAGTAACAGTAGTAGTAGTAGTAGTAGTATCAGCAATAGCTGTAGCAGTAGCATTAGCAATAACAAGAGTACTAGTAGTAGTAGTACCAATAGTAGTAGCAGTGCCAGAAGTAGCAGTTGTATTAGTAGAAGTAGTAGTTGTCGTATGTGAAGTAATAGTAGTAGTAGTAGTGGTAGTAGTAGCAGTGGTAGTCCTAGTAGTTGTATGGTAGTAGTAAACGTTGTAATAGTAGTAATAGTAGTACGTAGTAGTCTTAGTATTAGTAGTAGCATTTAGTAGTATTTAGTCCGTAGGTAGTGTGTAGTAGTAGTAGATGTTTTGTAGCAACTGTTTGGTAGAGAGTAGTAGTAGTAGCAATTGTTGTAACAGTATTAGGAGTACTAGTATTAGTACTAACATTGGTTGCAGCAACAGTAGTAGCAACAATAGAGTAGTATTAGTTGCTTCAACAATAACAACTGTATCGGTAGTAGTAGGAGTAGTTGGGGTATGTAACGTAATAGTAGCAGTAGCAGTAGCAGTAGTAGGAGTAGTAGTTGCAGTATCTAAAGTAATAGTGGTAATAGCAGTAGCAATAGTAGGAATAGTAGTAGTAGTAGTAGCAGTAGTCATAGTAGTAGTTCTCGTGAAAGTAGTAGTTATAGTAGCATTAGTAGTAGCAGCACTAGCTGCAACTGCTGTAGTAGTAGTAGTAGTAGTAGTAGTAGTAGTAGTAGTAGTAGTAGTAGTAGTAGTAGTAGTAGTAGTAGTAGTAGTAGTAGTAGTAGTAGTAGTAGTAGTAGTAGTAGTAGTAGTAAGTAGTGTAGTTGTAGTACTAGTGTTAGCACTAGTAGTAACATTAGTGTAGTACTAGTAGAAGTAACAACAGCAGTACTAGTTGTTGTTATAGTAGTAGCTGACATAGCAGTAGTACCTGTAGTAGAAGTAGCAGTAGTAGTACCAGTTGTTGTAGTAGTATTAGTATTAGTAGTATTAGCTTTAGCAAAAGTAGCAATGGTTGTGGTAGCAACTGTAGCAGTAGTAGAAGTTGCAGTAGTAGTAGAGGTTGTTCTTGTTGCATTTGCACATTATTAGTAGTAGTAGGAGCAGCAGTAGTAGTAATACTAGTAGCAGTAGTAGTTGTAGTAGTAATAGTAGAAGTAGTAGTAGTAGAAGTAGTAGTAGTAGAAGTAGTTGGAGTAGTAGTAGTTCTAGTAGTTGGCAAAGTAATAGTAGTAATAGTAGTAGCAGGGGTAGTAGTAGTAGCAGCAGTAGTAGTGATAGTAGTAGTTGTTGTTCTTGAAGTTATTATCATCGTAGTATTCGTAGTAGTAGTTGTTGTAGTAGTTTCAGTAGTAAAAGTTGTTACAGTAGTAGTAGCAGTAGCTCTTGTATTAGTAGTAATATTCGCTGCAGCAGCAGTAGTAGCAGTAGCAGTAGTAGTTGTAATAGTAGAAGTTATTCTGCTAGTAGTGTTAGTAGTAGCTGGAATAGTAGTAGTAGTAGGATAAGTAATAGTAGTAGTAAAAGTAGTAGCAGTAATAGTTATGGTAATAGTAGTAGTAGCAGCAGCAGTTGTAGTAGTAGTAGTAGCTGTAGTAGTAGTGGAAGTAGTAGTAGCAGCAATAGTTGTAGTAGTTGTAGTAGTAGCAGAAGTAGTGGTAGAAGTAGTAGTAGTATTAGTAGCTATAGTGGTAGCGGTACGAGAAGTAGTAGTAGTAACTATAGCTGCAGCAATAGTTGTAGAAGTAGTAGCAATAGTAGTAGTAGTAGCAATAGTAACAGTTATACTAGTAATAGCCATATTAGTAGTAGTAGCTCTAATAGCTGTAGTAACAATAATAGTAGTAGTACTTATTATAGTAGCAGCTGTATAAGTAGTTATAACAATTGTAGTTGTGGCAGTAGTAGTAGCAATAGGCGAAGTAGTAGAAGTAATACCACTAGAAGCAGTTGTAGGAGAAGTAGTAGTAGTAGTTGTTGTTGTTGTTGTCATAGGAGAAGTAGTATTAGTTGTAGTGGAAGCAGTAGTATCAGTAGCTGTAGTAGGCATAGTAATAGTAGTAATAGTAGTAGAAGTAGCATTTGTAGTAGTCGTAGTCGTAGGAGAAGTAGTAGTAATCATAGTAGTACTAGTAGTTCTAGTAGTAGTAGTTGTTGTTATTGTTATTGTTGTTGTTGTAGTAGTAGTAGTAGTAGTAGTTGAAATAGTAGCATGAGTACGAGCAGCAATAGCAATAATAGTAGCAGTAGTAGTAGTAGCAATACTAGTAGTAGCAGTAGTAGGAGCTGTAGTAGTAGGGGTAGTAGTAGTAGCAGTACTAGTGGCAATAGTAGTAGTAGTTGTTGTTATTTTTCTTGTTGTTGTAGTAGTAGTAGTATTAGGAGTACTAGTTATAGTAGTAACATTACTAGTAGTAGTAGCAACAGTAGCAGTAGTAGCAGTAGTAGTAGTACAGGCAGTACTAGCGGTAGTAGTAATAGTAGGAGCAGTAGTAGTAGTAGCAGCTATAGCAGCAGCAGCAACAGCAGTAGTAGTAGCAGTAGCAGTAGTAGTCATAGTAGAAGTTGTTGTACTAGTTGTGTTAGTAGTAGCAGTTGTAGCGATAGTTGCCGGAATAATCACAATAGTAGTAATAGCTATAGGAACAGAGCAGCAGCAGTTTCAGTAGCAGAATTAGTTGTAGCAGTGGTAGTAGTAGTAGTCATGGTAGACGAAGGTGTAGTAGCAGCAGCAGTAGTAGTAGTAGTTTTGGTAGTAGTAGTAGGAATAGTAGTCATGGTAGTAGTAGTACTAGAGCAGCAGTAACAGTAGAAGTAGTAGTTGTAGTATTTGAAGTACAACTTGTAGGAACAGTTGTAGCTGTAGTAGTAGTAGTGACAACTGAAGCAATTATAGTATTAGTTGTAATAGTTGTATTATCAGTAGTAGTAGTACTAACAATAGTTGTAGTCATAGCAGAAGTAGTGGTAGTAGTAGTAATAGTAGCAATATCTGTAGTAATACTAGTAGTAGCAGTTGTAGTAGTAGTAGTAGCAGTAGTAGTAGTAGCAGCAGTAGTAGTAGTATTAGTAGTAGCAATAATAACAATAGTCATAGTAGCAATAGTGGTGGTAGCAGCTGTGGTAGTTGCTATAGTTGTGGTGGTAGTTGTACTTGTAGCAGTTGTAGTAGTAGCATTGGGGCTTTCGTAGTAGTAGAAGTAGTAGTAGTAATAGTTGTAGGAGTAGTAGTAGAACTAGTAATAGCAGTAGTAATAGTAGTAGCAATAGTTGTATTAGTAGTAGCAGCAATAGTAGCAATAGCAGTAGTAGTAGTTGTAGTAGTTGTAGTAGTTGCAGTAGTAGTAGCAGTAGTAGTAGTATTAGGAGTACTAGTTATGATAGTAACTTTAGTAGCAGTAGTAGCAATAGTAACAGTAGCAGCAGCAGCAGTACTAGTAGAAATAACAATAGTAGTAGTTATAGCAGTAGCATTAGCGGTAGTAGTAGTTGTAGTAGTAGATGTAGCAGTTGTTGTATATGAAGTGATATTAGTAGTAGTAGAAGCAGTGGTAGGTGTAGTAGTTGCATTAGTAGCATAAGTAGTAGTAGTAGGAGTAGTATTACGAGTAGCACTCGTAGTAATGGTAGTAGCAGTTGTAGCAGTAGTAGTATTACTAGTAGTAATAATTGTAGTAGCAATAGTACTAGTTGTTATTGTAGTAGTAGCAGACGTAGCTATAGTAGCTATAGTGGAAGTAGCAGCAGTAGTAGCAATTGTTGTAGTAGTGTTAGTTGTGGCAGTAGCAGCAGTAGTTGTAGTAGTAGTTGTTGTAGTAGCAATAGTAGTGGTAGTTGTAGTAGTACTAGTATTAGTAATAGCATTGGAGCTTTAGTAGTAGTAGAAGTTCTACTAATAGTTGTAGTAGTAGTAGTAGCAATAGTAGCGATTGAAGAAGTAGTAGTTGAAGTAATAGCGATAGTAGTAATCGTAATAGCAATTGCAGTAATAATAGCAACAGTAGCAGCAGCAGGAAAAGCAGTGGTAGTTGTCACAATAGTAGTAGCACTAGTAGCAGTTGTAGCAGTCGTAGAAGTAGTAGCAGTAGTATCAGTTGTAGTATTAGTCGTAGCAGCAACAGCAGTAGTTGTAGTAGTTGTTGAAGTAGTAGTAGTAGAGCTAGTACTAGTAGAGGTAGTTCTACTAGCATTAGAGAAGTAGTAGTAGTAGTTATTGTAGTACTAGTAGTTCTAATAGTAATAGTAGTAGTTGTTGTAGCAGTTGTAGCAGTTGTAGATTTAGTAGTAGGTGTAGTAGTAGTAGTAGTAGTAGATGTAATAGTAATAGCAGTAGTAATAGTAGTTGGTGAAGTAATAGTTGTAGTAGTAGTAGAAATAGTAGAGGTTGTAGTAGGAGTAGTAGGAGTAATAGCAGTAGGAGGAGGAGTACTTGTAGTTGTTGTTGTTATAGTAGCAGTAGAAGTAACTCTTGAAGTTGTAGCAGTTGTAGTAGTAGCAGTAGTAGTGGTCGTAGTTTTAGCATCAATAGTAGCAGTAGTTGTAGTAGTAGTTATAGTGGTAGTAGTAATAGTATTATTAATAATAGTAGTCTTAGCAGTAGGAGTTGTAGTAGTAGGGATAATAGTAGTAGTAGTAGTTGGAGTACAACTAGTAATAGTAGGAGCAGTAGTAGCAATAATAGTAGCTGTAGTTATAGTAATAGTAGTACGAGGAGTAGCAGGAGAAACAGCAGCAGCAACAACAACTGTAGTAGTACTAGAAGCAGGAGCAATAGTTGTAACACGGCAATAGTAGCAGTATTAGCAGTAGTACTAGCAGAAGTAGCAATTGTAGCAGTAGTAGTCGTAGCAATAGTAGTAGTAGCAGTAGCAGCAGCAGTAGCTATAGTCGGAACATTGGAAGTGGTTGTACTAATCTTGTTAGTAGTAGTAGCAGTAGTAGTAGAAGTTGTAGTAGCAGTAGTAGTTGTTGTTGTTGTAGTAGTAGAAGTAGTAGTAGTTGTAGTAGTAGTTGTCATTGTAGTGGTAGTAGCAGTGGTATTAGTCATTATAGTTATAGTAGTAAAAGTAGTAGAAGTAGTAGTAGTAGTAGAGGTAGTGGTAGTAGTTGTGGTTGTAGTAGTAGTAGCAGTAGTAGATTTAGTAGTAGTCTTAGTAGTAGTAGCAGCCGTGGTCATAGCAATAGTAGTAGTAGTAGTAGTCATAGTGTGAGAAGTTATTATCATTGTAGTAGTCGTAGTAGTGTCAACAACGATAGCGGTAGCAGTAGTTATGGGAATAGTAGCAGTATTAGCAGACGTAGTAATAGTAGTTGTAGTAGTAGTAGTAGCTGTAGTAGTAGTAATAGCAGGAGTAGTTGTAGTAGTAGCAATAGTAGTATAATATTAGTAGTAGTAGCAGCAGTAGTAGTAGTAATCGTGGCAGTAGCAATAGTTGTAGTAGTATTAGTAGCAGTAGTAGCAGTAGCAGCAGCAGCGGCGGCGGCAATAGCGGCACGAGCAGTAGTAGTAGTAATACTTGTAGCAGTAGGTATAGTCGCATTAGTAGAATTAGTAGCAGTAGTAGTAGCTGTAGTAGCTGTAGAAGTAGTAGTTGTAGTAGTACTAGTAGCAATTGGCATAGTAGCAGTAGTACTCGTAGTAGGTGTAGTTGTAGTAGTATTAGTAGCAGTCGTAGTGTTAGTAGTAGTAATTGTAGCAATTATTGTAGTAGCAGTGCTTGCAGTAGTAGTTGTAGTAGTAGTGTACTAGTTGCAACTGCTGTAGTAGTAATAGTAGTAGTAGTAGCAAAATAGTAGTAGTAGCATCTGTTGGAGCAGTAGTAGTCGTGGTGGTAGTACTAGTAGTATTAGTAGCTATAGCGAAAGTTGCAGTAGTAGCATTAGTAGCAGTAGCAACAATAGTAGAAATAGTACCAATAGCAGTGGTAGTAGTAGTAGTAGTAGTAAAAGTAGAAGCAATTGTAGTAATATTAGTGACAGTAGCTATAGTAGTACTAGCAGTAGTAGTTCTACCAATAGTAGCAGTAGTAGTAAAAGGAGTAGTAGTAGTAGAAGAAGTAGTATTAGTAGGAGTAGCAGTTGTACGAAGAATAGCAGTAGTACTAGTAGACACGGTAGTAGTAGTAGCAAGAGAAGTAGTAGTTGTTGGAATAGCTGTAGTAGTAGTAGGAGGAGGAGGAGGAGGAGATGTAGCAGTAGGAGCTATAGCAGTAATTGCAATAGTGGTAGTAGTACTAGCAATTGTAGTAGAAGCAATAGTCGTATTGGCAGAAGTGGTAGTTGTAGTATCAACATTAATAGCAGTAGTAGTAGCAGTAGCTATAGTTGTAGAAGTGGTAGCAATAGTAGCTATTGGTGTAATAGTGGTAGTAGCAGTAGTAGTAGTAGCAATAGTAGCAAAAGTAGTAGTAGTAGTATTAGTAATAGTAGTAGCAATAGTAGCAAAAGTAGTGGTAGTAGTAATAGTAGTAGTTGTTGTACTAGTAGTAGTAGTAGTAGTGACGGCAGTAGTAGTAGTATTAGTAGTAGAATTAATAGGAGCAGTAGCAGTAGTAGTAGCAGCTGTAGCAATAGTAATAGTGGTAGTAGTTGTAGGAGTGGAAGTAGTAGTAGTTGTTGTTGTTCTAGATGTGATAGTAGTAGTAGTAGTATTGTAGTTAGAGTATTAGGAGTACTTGTAGGACCAGTAATATAGGAGTAGTAGTAGTAGTAGTAGTAGTAGTAGTAGTAGTAGTAGTAGTAGTAGTAGCAGCAGTAGTAGTCGTACTAGTAGTACTAGCAATAGTAGTAGCTATTGTTGTAGTAGTAGTAGCGGTAGCTATAATAGTAGTTGTAGTAGCAGTTGTTGTTGTTGTTATTATTGCAGTAGTAGTAGCAATAAAAGTAGTAGTATTAGTAGTAGTGGAAGCAGTAGTAGTTGTAGGTGTAGCTGCAACAACAGTAGTAGTAATAGTAGCTACAGAAGTTGGAGTAGTTGTAGCAGTAGTAGCTGAAGTAGTAGTAGTAGTAGTAGAAGCAGTTATTCGTATAGTAGTAGTAGTAATCACTGGACTAGAAGTAGTACTTGCTATAGTTGTAATAGTAGTAGTAGTCGTACTACTAGTAGTAGTAGTAATAGTAGTAATAGTACTACTACTAGTAGTAGTACTAGTAGTAGTAGTCATAGCAGTAATAAAAGTCAGAGTGGTAGTAGGGGTAGTGGCAGTAGTAGTAGTAGTAGAAGCAGCAGTAGTAGTAGTAGTACTATTAGTAGTTGGACTAGTAGTAGCGGTAGTAATAGTAGTAGTGGTAGCAGTAGCAGTAGTTGGAGTAGTAGTAGTCGTAGTAGTTATACCAGTTGGAGTAGTAGTAGTTGTAGTAGTAGTAGTAGTTGTTGTTGTTGTTGGAGTAGTAGTAGTCGAAGTAGTTATAGTTGTAGAAGTAGTAGTAGTAGTAGTGAGTAGTAGTAGCTGTAGTAGAAGTATTTACAGTTGTGATACTAGTCGTAGGAGTAGTAGTAGTAGCAGCAGCAGCAGTAGTTGTTGTTGTTGTTGTTGTTGCGGTAGTAGTAGTAGTAGTCGCAGTATTAGTAGTAGTCATAGTAGTAGGAGTTCTAGAAGTTCCAGTTGCCGTAGCAAAAGTTGTTGTTGTTAAAGTGGTAGTAGCACTAGTAGCAGAAGCACAAGCGGTAGTAGTAGTAGTGGAAGTGGTGGTAGTAGTTGAAGTAGTAGTAGTAGAAGTAGTACTAGCAGTCATAGTAGTAGTGGTACATGTATAAATAGGAGTATCAGTTGTTGTCGTAGCAGTAGTAGTGGCAATAATAGTAGTAGTAATAATGATAGTAGTAGTAGTATTAGTAGTAGTAGTAGTTGTTGTTGTAGTAGTAGCCGTTGTAGTAGCAATAGCAGGATTAGTAGAAGTAGTTGCAGTGATAGTAGCAGCAGTAGTAGTAGCAGCAGTGGCAGTCGTAGTAGTAGCACGACAATTGTAGTAGAACCTATAGTAGTAGTAGTAGTAGTACTCATCGTAGTTGCAGTAACAGAGTAGTAGTAGTAGTTGTTGTTGTTGTTGTTGTTGTAGTAGCAATAATAGTAGTAGTAGTAGTAATATAATAGTAATTGTACTAGTAGTAGTAGGAGTAGGAGTAATAGTAGCCATGGTAGTAATAATAGTAGCAGCAGCAACAGTAGTACTAGTTATAGTACTAGCAGTTGTAGTAGTAATGGTAGCAGTGGTAGTACTAGTTATAGTAGCAGTAATAGTAGTAGTAGTAGCAGTACCTGTTGCAGTAGTAGCTGTAGTACTTGTAGTAGTCATAGTAGCAGTAGTAGTCATAAAATAGTAGTTGAATTAGTAGTACTAGTAGTAGTAGTCGTAGTAGTAAAATTAGTAGCAATAGTGGTTCTAGTAGTTGTAGTATTAGTGGCGATAGGAGTTGTAGTCACCGTAGCTGTCGCAGTACTTGCAATAATAATAAAAGTAATTATTGCAGGAGTTGTAGTAGTACGAGTACTGGTTGATGTAGCAGCAGTATAGAACTAGGAGCAGCAGCAGTAGTAGTAGAGGTTATAAAAGTAGTATTAGTACCAGCTGCAATAGTAGCTGCAGTAGAAGTAGTACTAGTAGTAATAGTAGTAGTAGTAGTCATAGTAGTACTCGTAGTTGATGTCACAGTGGCAGTAGTAGTGGTGGTGGTAGCAGCTGCAATAGAAGTAGTAGAAGTTGGACTAATAGTAATTGTAGTAGTAATTGTAGTAATTCGGGTAGTAGTAGTAGCCATCGCAGCCACAGCAGTTGTCGTAATATTCGAAGTAGTCGTTGCAGTAGTAGCAGAAGTAGTAGTAGTAGTAGTAGTAGTAGTAGTAGTAGTAGTAGTAGTAGTAGTAGTAGTAGTAGTAGTAGTAGTAGTAGTAGTAGTAGTCGTGGTGGTGGTGGTAGTAGTAATAAGTGTTGTTGTAGCGAATGTAATATTAGTCGTAATAGCAACAGTAGTATTAGCAATAGTTGTTGTAGCAAAAGTAGTAGTAGTAGTAGGAGTAGGTGGAGCTGCAGTAGAAGTAGCAGTAGTAGTTGTAATAGTAGCAATCTTAGTATTATAAGTAGTAGTAATAGCAGTAGTAGTAGTAGAAGCAAGAATTGCAGAGGTAGTAGTAGTTGTTGTAACAGTGGTAGAAGTAAGAATTGTTATAGTTGGAGTAGAGTAGTTGTAGTAGTACTAGTAGTAGTAGCAGTAGTCGGAATGTTCGGAGGAGTAATAGTAGTAGTAGAAGTAGTAGTAGCAGTAGCCGTAGTATTAGTAGTTGTTGTAGTAGTAGTCGTAGTAGTAGTACTAGTATTAGTAGCAGTAATATTGATAGTAGAAGTCGTAGTAGTAGAATTAGTGGAAGTAGCAGTGGCAGTAGCAGTAGAAATAGTAGTGGTAGCAATAGCAGTAGCAGTAGTAGTTGTTGTAGTAGTAGAAGTTGTAGCAATAGAAGTAGTAGTTGTAGCAATGGCAGCATGAGCAGCAATTGTAGTAATAGTAGTAGTACGTGTAGTAGTAGTAGTACTTGTAGTAGTAGTCATCGTGGCTGTAGAATTAGTGGTGGTAGTTGTTCTAGTTGTAGTAGTATTAGTGGAGATAGGTGTTGTGGTAGTAGTAGCTCTAGTAGTAGTATTAGTAGTAGTAGTGATTGTAATTGTTGTAGGACTTCTAGTACTACGAGTGCTGGTAGATGTTGTAACAGTGTAATACAAGTAGCAGCAGCAGTTGCAAGAGTAGCAGTAGCAGTAGCAGTAGTAGTTGTAGTGGTTGTAGTAGTAGCTGCTGCAGTAGCAGCTGTTGCAGTAGTACTAGTGGTAGTAGTAGTAGCAGGAGTACTAGTACTAGTAGTAGCAGTAGGAGTAGTAATAGTAGTAGCAATAGTTGTAGTAGTAGCAGTAGCAGTAGTAGTAGTAGCAGCACCACTAGCAGTAGTAGTAGTTGTAGCAGCAGTTGAACTAGCAAAAATTGGACTAATAGTAGTTGTAGTAGTGGTAGTAGTAATAGGAGTCGTAGTATTACTAATAGTAGTGGCAGCAGTAGTAGTAGTTGTCGTAGTAGCAGTAGTAGAGGTAGTGCTAGTAGTACTAGTAGTAGTAGTAGTAGTAGTAGTAGTAGCAATAGTAGGAGTAGGAGTAGTTGTAGTAAAAGTAGTAGTAGTAGTAGTTGTAGCAGCAGCAGCAGCAGTAGTAGCAGTAGCAGTAGTAGTACTAGTAGCTGTGGCAGTTGTAGTAGCAGTAGCAGTAATAGTAGTAGTAGCAGTAGTAGTAGCATTAGTAGTAAGAGTAATAGTCGCTGTAGCAGCAATTGAAGTAGCAGAAATAAGAGTAATAGTAGTTATAGTAGTGGTAGTAGTAATAGGAGTCGTAGTATTACTAATAGTAGTGGCAGCAGTAGTAGTAGTTGTCGTAGTAGCAGTAGTAGAGGTAGTGCTAGTTGTACTAGCAATAGTAGTAGTTGTAGCAGTAGCAGTAGAAGGAGTAGCAGTAGTTGTGGTAAAAGTAGTAGTAGTAGTAGTAGTAGTAGTAGTAGCAGCAGCAGTAGCAGTAGTAGCAGTAGCAGTAGTGGTAGTAGTAGTTGTGGCAGTAGTAGTAGTAGTAGCAGCAGTAGCAGTATTAGTCATAGTAGAAGTTGTTGTACTAGTTGTGTTAGTAGTAGCGGTTGTAGCAATAGTTGCAGGAATAATCATAGTAGTAGTAATAGCAATAGGAACAGTAGAAGTAGCAGTAGTAGCAGCAGTAGCAGAAGCAGTTGTAGTAGCAGAATTAGTTGTAGCAACGATAGTAGTAGTAGTAGTAGGCGTAGTAGTCGTGGTAGACGAAAGTGTAGCCATATGAGTAGTAGTAGTAGGAGTAGTAGTCGTGGTAGTAGTAGTACTAGAGCAGCAGTAACAGTAGTAGTAGTAGTTGTAGTATTTGAAGTACAACTAGTAGGAACAGTTGTAGCAATGGTAGCAGTACTGGCAGCAGTAACAATTATAGTATTAGTAGTAGCAGCAGTAGTATCAATAGTAGTAGTAGTAGTAGCAACAGTAGCTGTAGCGGTGGTAGTAGTAGTAGTAGCCGTAGCAGAAGTAGTAGTAGTAGTAGTAGTAGTAGCAATATCTGTAGTAATACTAGTAGTAGTAGTAGTAGTAGTTGCAGCAGTAGTATTAGTAGTAGCAATAATAGTTGTAGTCATAGTAGCAGTAGTGGTGGTAGCAGCTATAGTACTTGACGTAGTAATGGTGGTAGTTGTAGTAGTAGCAGTTGTAGTGGTAGCACAGGGGCTTTAGTAGTTGTAGAAGCAATAGTAGCAATAGGTGTAGTAGTAGTTGTAGGTGTAGTAGTAGTACTAGTAATAGCAATAGTAATAGTAGTAGCAATAGTGGTATTAGTAGCAGCAACTGCCATAGCAATAGCAGTATTAGTAGTTGTTGTTGTTGTAGTAGTAGGGTGAGTAGTAGTAGCTGTAGCAACAGTAGCAGTAGTTGTAGTAGTCACCATAGTTGTAGTAGTGGAAGTAGTAGCAGCAGTAGTGGTGGTGGTGGTGGTGGTGGTAGTAGTAGTAGTAGTAGTAGTATTATGAGTACTAGTTATAGTAGTAACATTATTAGCAGCAGTAGAAATAATAGCAGTAGCAGCAGTAGTAGTACTAGCAGAAATAACAATAGTAGTAGTTGTAGCAGTAGCATTAGCGGTAGTAGTAGTTGTAGTATTAGAGGTAGCAGTTGTTGTATATGAGTGATATTAGTAGTACTAGAAGCAATGGTAGGTGTAGTAGTAGCATTAGTAGCAGTAGCAGCAGCAGCAGTAGTAGTATTATTACGAGTAGCACTCGTAGTAATGGTAGTAGCAGTAGCAGTAGTAGTAGTATTACTAGTAGTACTCATAGTAGCAATAATTGTTGTAGCAATAGTACTAGTTGTTGTTGTAGTAGTAGCAGACATAGCTGTAGTAGCTATAGTGGAAGTAGCAGTAGTAGTAGCAGTTCCTGTAGTAGTGTTAGTCGTAGCAGTAGAAGCAGTAGTTGTAGTAGCAGTGGTTGTAGAAGCAGTAGCAATAGTTGTAGTAGCAATAGTAGTAGCAGTTGTAGTAATAGCATTGGAGCTTTAGTTGTAGTAGAAGTTGTATTTGTAGTTGTAGTAGAAGTAGTAGCAGTAGTAGCGATTGTAGAAGTAGAAGTCAAAGTAATAGCAATAGTAGTAATCGTAATAGCAGGAGCAATAATAATAGCAATAGTAGCAGTAGCAGCAAAAGCAGTAGTAGTTGTCGCAATAGTAGTAGCACTAATAGCAATTGTAGCTGTCGTAGAGGTAGTAGTAGTAGTAGAAGTTGTAGTATTAGTCATAGTAGTAGCAGTAGTAGTCGTTGTAGTTATAGAAGTAGTAGTAGTAGATGTAGTTCTGCTAGTGTTAGAGAAGTAGTAGTAGTAGTTATTGTAGTACTAGTAGTTCTAGTAGTAGTAGTAGTAGCAGTTGTAGATTTAGTAGTAGGTGTAGTAGTAGTAGTAGTAGTAGATGTAATAGTAATAGCTGTAGTAATAGTAGTTGGTGAAGTAATAGTAGTAGTAGTTGTAGAAATAGTAGAAGTAGTAGTAGGAGTAGTAGGAGCAATAGCAAAAGTAGTAGTAGTAGTTGTTGCTGCTGTTATAGTAGCAGTGGAAGTAGCTTTTGAAGTTGTAGCAGTTGTATTAGCAACAACAGTAGTAGTCATAGTTTTAGCAGTAGTGGTAGCAGTAGTTGTAGTAGTAGTTATTGTGGTAGTAGTAATAGTATTTTTAATAACAGTAGTCGTAGCAGTAGGAGCTGTAGTAGTAGGGAAAATAGTAGTAGTAGTTGGAGTACAACTAGTAATAGTAGCAGTTGTAGTAGCAATAATAGTAGCTGTAGTTATAGTAATAGTAGTACTAGGAGTAGTTGGGGAAACAGCAGTAGCAACAACAACTGTAGTAGTACTAGAAGCAGGAGCAATAGTTATAACGCGGCAGCAGTAGTAGTAGTAGCAGAAGTTGCAATTGTAGATGTAGTAGTCGTAGCAATAGTAGGAGTAGCAATAGTAGTCGTAGCAATAGTAGGAGTAGCAATAGTAGTAGCAGTAGCTGTAGTCGGAGCATTAGAAGTGGTTGTACTAATCTTGTCAGTAGTAGTAGAAATAGTAGTAGCATTAGTAGTAGAAGTTGTAGTAGCAGTAGCAGTAGTAGTAGTTGTAGTAGTAGTAGAAGCAGTAGTAGTTGTAGTAGTAGTAGTAGTTGTAGCAGTAGTAGCAGTGGTATTAGTCGTTATAGTTATAGTAGTAGTAGTAGAGGTAGTGGCAGTAGTAGTGGCAAAAGTAGTAGTAGCAGTAATAGTTGAAGTAGTATTAATAGGAGTAGTAGTTGTACGAGGAATAGTAGTAGTAGTAGCAGACATAGTAGTAGTAGTAGTAGGAGAAGTAGTACTTGTTGTGATAGCTGTAGTACTAGTAGTAGTAGCAGTAGTAGTAGCAGTAGTAGGAGATGTAGTAGTAGGAGCTATAGCAGTAGTTGCAGTAGCTATAGTTGTAGTCGAAGCAATAGTCATACTGGCAGAAGTAGTAGTAGTAGTATCAGCGGTAATAGCAGTAGTAGTAGTAGTAGCTATAATTGTAGGATTAGTAGCTATAGCTGTGATAGTAGTAGTAGTAGTAGTAGTAGTAGTAGTAGTAGTAGCAATAGTAGCAAAAGTAGTAGTAGTAGTAGAAATAGTAGTAGCAGTAGTAATGGTAGTAGTGGTAGTACTAATAGTTGTAGCAGTAGTAATAGTAGTAGCAGTAGTAATAGTAGCAGTAGTAGTAGAATTAATAGGAGTTGTAGTAGTAGTAGTCGTAGTAGCGGTAGTAGTTGTAGGAGTGGAAGGAGTAGTAATTGTTGTTGTTCTATGTGTTATAGTAGTAGTAGTAATAATAGTAGTAGTTGTAGTTAGAGTATTGGGAGTACTTGTAGGGCAAGTAATAGTAGGAGTAGTAGTAGTAATAGTAGTAGTAGTAGTAGTAGTAGTAGTAGTAGTAGTAGTAGTAGTAGTAGTAGCAACAATAGTCGTACTAGTAGTACTAGCAATAATAGTCGTACTAGTAGCACTAACAGTAGTAGTAGCTATTGTAGTTGTAGTAGTAGTGGTAGCGTAAGTAGTAGTTGTAGTAGTAGTGGTTGTTGTTGTTGTTATTGCAGTATTAGTAGCAATAAAAGTAGTAGTATTAGTAGTAGTAGTACTAGTTGTAGTTGTTGTAGGTGTTGCAGCAACAACGGTAGTAGTAATAATAGCTACAGAAGTAGTAGTAGTAGCAGTAGTAGCTGAAGTAGTAGTAGTAGTAGTAGAAGTAGTTATTATTGTTGTAGTTGTAATACTAGTAGTAGTAGTAGTAGTAGTAGTAGTAGTAGTATTAGTACTAGTAGTGGTAGTCGTAGCAGTAATAGGAGTCAGAGTGGTAGTAGTAGTAGTAGTAGTAGTAGCAGCAGCAGCAGCAGCAGTAGTTGTTGGAGTAGTAGTAGTGGTAGTAGTAGTAGTGGTAGTAGTAGTCGTAGTAGTTATAGTAGTTGGAGTAGTAGGAGTGGTAGTAGTAGTAGTAGTAGTAGTTGTTGTTGTTGTTGTTGTTGGAGTAGTAGCAGTCTAAGTAGTTATAGTAGTAGAAGTAGTAGTATTAGTAGTGAGTAGTAGTAGCAGTAGTAGAAGTATTTGCTTTTGTCATACTAGTTGTAGGAGTAGTAGCAGCAGTAGTAGTAGTAGTAGTAGTAGTAGTTGTTGTTGTTGTTGTTGTTGTTGTTGTTGTCATTGTAGTAGTAGTTGTAGTAGTCATAGTATTACTAGTAGTCATAGTAGTAGGAGTTCTAGAAGTTCCAGTTGCCGCAGTAGAAGTAGTACTAGTAGAAGTGGTAGTAGCACTAGTAGTAGAAGCATAAGCGGTAGTAATAATAGTAGTGGAAGTGGTGGTAGTAGTAGTAGTAGTCATAATAGTAGTAGTACATGGACAAATAGGAGTATCAGTAGTTGTCGTAGGAGTAGTAGTGGTAGTTGTAGTTGTAGTAATAATGATAGTAGTAGTAATAATAGTTGTAGCAATATTAGTAGTAGTAGTAATAGTAGGAGTAGCAGTAGTAGTAGTTGTTGTAGTAGTTGCCGTTGTAGTAGCAATAGTAGTAGTAGCAGAAGTAGTTGCAGTGGTACTAGCAGTAGTAGTAGCTGTAGTAGTAGTAGTAGTAGTAGCAGTGGCAGTTGTACTAGTAGCATGGTAATAGTAGTAGAACCTATAGTAGTAGTAGTGGTAGTACACATAGTAGTTGTAGTAGCAGAGTAGTAGTAGTAGTTGTAGTAGTAGTAGTAGTTGTTGTAGTAGTAATAATAGTAGCAGTAGTAGTAATACTAGTAGTAGTTGTAGTAGTAGTAGTAGTAGTAGTAGTAGTAATAGTAGCCGTGGTAGTAATAATAGTTGTAGTAGCAACAGCAATAGGAGTAGTACTAGTTATAGTACAAGCAGTTGTAGTAGTAATGGTAGCAGTGGCAGTACTAGTTGTAGCAGCAATAATAGTAGTAGTAGTAGTAGTAGTACCTGTTGCAGTAGTGGCGGTAGTACTTGTAGTAGTTGTAGTAGCAGTGGTAGTCATAGTGATAGTAGTAGAATTAGTAGTACTAGTAGTAGTAGTCGTAGTAGTAAAATTAGTAGCAGTAGGAGTAGTATTAGTGGCGATAGGAGTTGTAGTCGTAGTAGTAGTCGCAATAGTAGCAGTAGTAGTAAGAGTAATTATTGCAGGAGTTGTAGTAGTACGAGTACTAGTTGATGTAGTAGCTGTATAGAACTAGGAGCAGTAGCAGTAGTAGTAGAAGTTATGGAAGTAGTATTAGTACCAGCTGTAACAGTAGCTGCAGTAGAAGTAGTACTAGTAGTAATAGTAGTAGTAGTACTCATAGTAGTACTCGTAGTAGAAGTCGCAGTGGCAGTAGTAGTGGTGGTGGTAGCATCTGCAATAGTAGTAGAAGTTGGAGAAATAATAATTGTAGTAGTAATTGTAGTAATAGGGGTAGTACTAGTAGTCGTCGCAGCCACAACCGTAGTCATAATATCTGTAGTAGTAGTTGCAGTAGTAACAGAAGTAGTAGTAGTGGTGGTGGTGGTGGTGGTGGTGTGGTGGTGGTGGTGGTGGTGGTGGTGGTGGTAATAAGTGTTGTTGTAGCAGAAGTATCGTCGCCATAATAGCAGCAGTAGTATTGCAATACTATAGTGTAGGCAAAAATAGTAGTAGTAGCAGGAGTAGGAGGAGCTGTAGTAGAAGTAGCAGTAGTAGTTGTAATAGTAGTAATCGTAGTATTAGTAGTAGTAGTAATGTAGTTAGTAGTAGAAACTACAGTAATAGTAGTAGAAGCAAGAACTGCAGAGATAGTAGTAATAGTTGTAGCAGTGGTAGAAGTAAGAATTGTTATAGTTGGAGTAGCAGTAGTTGTAGTAGTACTAGTAGTATTAGTAATAGTCGGAGTGTTCGGAGGAGTACTAGTAGTAGTAGAAGTAGTAGTAGTAGTAGTAGCCGTAGTATTAGTAGTTGTAGTAGTAGTAGTGGTAGCAGTAGTAGTGGTAGTAGTAGTAGTAGTAGTGGTAGTAGTAGTAGTAGTATTTGTAGTTGTAGCAGTAATATTGATAGTAGAAGTCATAGTAGTAGTATTAGTGGAAGTAGCAGTAGCAATAGTGGTAGTGGCAATAGCAGTAGCAGTAGTAGTAGTTGTAGTAGTAGAGTAGTTGTTGTAGCAACGGCAGCAAGAGCTGCAGCAGTAGTAATAGTAGCAGTAGTACTTGTAGCAGTAGTCATCGTGGTTGAGGAATTAGTGGTGGTAGTTGTTCTAGTTGTAGTAGTATTAGTGGTGACTGCAGTTGTAGTAGTAGTAGCTCTAGTAGTAGTAGCAGTAGTAGTAGTGATTATAATTATTGTAGGACTACTAGTAGTATGAGTACTGGTAGATGATGTAATATGTAATACAAGCAGCAGCAGCAGTTGCATGAGTAGTAGCATCAGCAGCAGTAGTAGTTGTAGTGGTTGTAGTAGTAGCTGCAGCAGCAGCTGTAGGAGTAGTACTAGTGGTAGTAGTAGTAGTAGGAGTACTAGTACTAGTAGTAGCAATAGCTGCAGCAGTAACAGTAGTAGAAGCAGCAGTAGCATTAGCAGTAGTAGCAGTAGCAGCAGCACCAGCAGTAGTAGTAGTTGTAGCAACAATTGAAGTAGCAAAAATTGGAGTAATAGTAGTTGTAGTAGTGGTAATAGTAATAAGAGTCGTAGTATTACTAAAAGAGTGGTAGCAGGAGTAGTAGTAGCAGTAGTAGTAGTTGTCGTAGTAGCAGTAGTAGAAGTAGTGCTAGTAGTAGTAGAAGTAGTGCTAGTAGTAGTAGTAGTAACAGTAGTAGGAGTAGCAGTAGTTGTAGTAATAGTAGCAGTAGTAGTAACAGTAATAGTAGTAGTAGTAGTAGGAGTGGTTGTAGTAGTAGTAGTAATAGGAGTAGTCGTGGTAGTAGTAGTTATAGGAGTAGTAGTAGAAATTGCAGCTGTAGTAGTAGTTGTAGTAGTAGTAGGAGAAGTTGTAGTTGTAGCAGTAGCAACTGTAGTAGTAGTAGTAGTAGTAGTGGTAGTAGAGAAAATAGTTGCAGCCATAGTCATTTTAGTAGAACTAATAATAGTAGTAGTAGTAGTAGTAGTAGTAGTAGTAGTAGCAATAGCAAAAGTAGTAGCAGCTGCAGTAGCAGTAGTAGTATTAATTGTAACAGTCGTAGTATTATTAGTAATAGTAGTGGTGGTTGTAGCAGCAACAGCAGTAGCAGTAGTAATAGTAGTGGTGGTTGTAGCAGTAACAGTAGTAGCAGTAGTACTAGTAGTTGTTATTGTAGAAGTGTTAGCCGCATCAGTAGTTGTTGTAGTAGTAGCAGTCGTAGTAAGAGCAATAGTACTAATAGTTGTAGTAGTAGCAGTACTAGTTGTTGTTATAGTAGTAGTAGTATCAGCAGCAACATTTGTAGTAGTATTAGCAATAGTAGCAATCACAGTAGTTGTTGTAGTAGCCACAAAAATAGTAGCAGTAGTTGCAAGAGTAGCAGTAGCAGTAGTATTAGTAGTAGAAATAGTAACAGTAGTAGAAGCAGCAGCAGCAACGGCAGTTGCAGTAGCGGTAACTGTAGTAGTAAGATAAGTAGTAGGAGTAGTCATTGTAATAGTAGTTAGATTAGTAGGAGGAGTAGTAGTAGGAAGAGGAGGAGTCGCTACACTAGTAGTGGTAGGAGGAGGAGGAGGTGCAATAGCAGTAGCAATGGTAATATCAGTAGTACTAGCAGCTGCATTAGTGGTAGAAGTAGAAGTTGTAGAAGTAATAGTAGTAGTAGTAGCAACAACAACAACAGTAGCAGCAACAGCAATAGTAATAATAGTAGCAGCACTAGTAGTAATAATAGTAGCAGCAGTAGTAGCAGTAGCAGCAGTAGCAGCAGTAGTAGCAGTAGCAGTCGTAGGAGAAGTAGCAGGAACAACAACAACAGTAGTACTAGTAATAGTAGTAGTAGTAGAAGGAGAAGTCGTTATTGTAGTAATAGTATTAGCAACAATAGCAACAACAGTAATAGCAGCAGTAGTTGTTGTAATAGCAGTAATAACAGTAGCAGTAGAAATAGTAGTAGTATTAGAAGCAGCAGTAGTTGTAGTAGCAGTAGTAGTAGTAAGATAAGGAATAGGAGTAGTATTAGTAGTAGGAGTAGTAACTATAGTAGTAGTAGTAGTTATTGAAGTAGTAGTAGTAGTAGAAGCGACAGCAGCAGTAGTATCAGTAGTAGTCGCAGTAGCTTTACTGGTGAAGCAGCAGCAGTAGTAGCAGGGGTAGTAGTAATAGTAGTAGTAGCAACAACAACAATATTAGTAGCAGTAGTTGTAGCAGTAGTAGTAGTAGTAGAGCAACAATAGCAGTAGCAAGAGTAGTAGTAGTAGTAGTTGTAGTAGTAGTAGTAGCAACAACAACAACAATAATAGTATTAGTAGTAGTAATAGTAGTCGTAACAGTTGTAATAACAGTTGTAGCAGTTGTAGTGGCAGTAGTTGCTGCAGTAGTAGTAGAAGTAGTAGTAATAGCAGCAGTAGTAGCAATAGTAGTTGTTGTAGGAGCTGGAGTTGGTGTAGAAGTAGTAGCAGTAACAACAACAGTACTAGTTGTAGTAGTCATAGTAGTAGTAGCAACAGGCGCTGTAGTAGTAGCTGTAGCAGCTGTAGTAGCATTAGTAGTAGTAGTAGGAGTATTTGCAGTAGAAGGAGTTGCAATAGTAGTAGTAATAGTAGTTTCCGTAGCACAAGTAGTAGCAGTAGCAGTGGTAGTATAAGTAACAATAGTATTAGTAGTAGAAGTAGCTGTAGCAGTTGTAGGAAAAGTTGTACCAGTAGTACTAGTAGTGGTTGTAGTAGTAGAAGTAGTAACAGTAGTAGTAGCAGCAGCAGTAGCTATAGTAGTAGCAATAGTTGGAGTAGTAGTACTAGTAGTAGTAGTGGTATTAGGAGTAGTAGTCAGAGAAGCTGTAGAAGTAGTAGCAGTAGCCACAGTAATGGTGGTAGTAGTAGTAGCAGCAGTAGTAGTAGTAGTAGCAGTAGCTGTAATAATAATTGTCGTAGAAGTAGTAGTAATTGTAGCAGGTGTATTACGTGTGACAGTTGTTTTGTTAGTAGTAGTACTAACAGCTGTAGTAATAATAATTGTCATTGTTGTGGTAGTAGTAGTAGTAACAGTTGTAGTTAGTTGTCGTAGTAGTAGTAGCAGCTGTGGCAGTAGCAGCAGTAGTAGCAGTAGTACTAGTAGTAGTAGTAGAAGTAGCAGTTGTTGCATTAGTAGCTGTAGGAACATTAGTAATAGTAGTAGTAGTAGAAGTAGTAGTAGTAGTAGTAGTAGTAGAAATAGTAGGTGTAGTAGTAGTAGTAGTAGTTGTGATAGTTGTGGCAGTAGAAGTATTAATAGAAGTAGTACTAGGTGTAATAGTAGTAGTAGTAGCTGTCATAGCAGTAGCAATAGTAGTAAGAGCAGAAGTGGTAGTTGTAGTAGTAGTAATAGTAGTAGTAGGACTGGTTGTTGTAACAGTAGTATTAGTAGTAGTAGTTATATTGCTAGTAGTAGTAGTAGTAGTAATAATAATAATAATAGTTTTAATAATAATAGTAGCAGTACTCTTAGTAACAGTAGTATTTATAGTAAGTGTATTTGGTGTAGTAGTAGTCCTATAAATTATGGTTGTGCTAATAGTAGTAGAAGTAGTAGTAGTAATAGTAGTAGTAGTGGTAGTAGTAGTAGTAGTAGTAGAAGTAGTAGTAGTAGTAGTAGTAGAAGTAGTAGTAGAAGTAGTAGTAGTAGCTATGGTAGTTGTTGTTGTAGTTGTAGTTGTAGTAGCAGAAGTAGTAATGGTAAAGTGGTAGTGGCAATAGTTGTTGTACTTGTAGTAGTAGCAGATGAAGTAGTAGGGGTTGTAGAAGTAGCCCTATCACTAGCTGTCATAGTAGTAGTCGAAGTAGTCATAGTAGTAGCAGCAGTAGCAATAGTAGTTGTAGTAGTAATAGTAGTAGTCATAGTAGTAGCAGTAGCAGGAGTAGTTATAGTTGCACTAGGAGTAGTAGTAGTTCACATAGTAGTAGTAGTAGCAGCAGTAGCAGTATTAGTAGTAGTAGAAGTACGAGTAGCAGCGACAGCAATAGTAGCAAAAGTAATAGTAGAAGTAGTTGGAGTAGTTGTATTTGTAGTTGTAGTAGTAGTAGAAGCAGTAGGAGTAGTACTAGTAGTCATTGTAGTAGTAGTAGCTATAGTACCAATGGCGATAGTAATAAGAGCAGTATTGGCAGTCGTAGTAGTAGTAATAGTAGTAGTAGGCCTAGTAGTTGTAATAGTCATAGCAGTAGAAGTAGTAGTCATTGTACTTGTCGTCGTGGTCGTCGTAGTAGTAGTACTAGCAGCAATAGTAGTAATAATAATTGTAGTAGTAGTAATAGTAGTAGTGGTAGTAATAGAAGTAGTACTATTAGTAATAGTAGTGTTTGTAGTAGGTGTATTAGGGGTAGTAGTAGTAATAGTACTCAAAGTAGTAGTAGTAGTAGTAGTAGTAGTAGTAGTAGTAGTAGTAGTAGTAGTAATAGTAGTAGTAGTACTAGCAGTAGTAATAGTAGCAGGAGTAATAGTAGCAGTAGTTGTACTTGTAGTAGATGTAGTAGTAGCAATTGTTGTAGTAGTGCTATTAGCAAAAGTTTTAGTAGGAATAGTAGTTGGAGTAGTAGTAGTAGTAGTAGCAATAATAGTAATAGCGGTGGCAGTAGTTGTAGTAATAGAAGTAGTTGTAGCAGCAGTAGTAGTAATAGTCCTAGTAGTAGTAGCAGGAGTAGTAGTAGTAATAGTAGTAGCAGAAGTATTAGTTGCAGGAATATGAGTAGTAGTTGTAGCAG
>RXID01021662.1:0-13291 GCA_005019695.1 Trichopus zeylanicus subsp. travancoricus
CAACTACTAATACTAATATTATTATATTACTAATATTACTAATAGTACTAACTATTATGTTATACTACTATTAAGATTACTACAACTATTATTTTGCTAGTATATTACTACTATACTACTAGTGCTACTACTAATATACTAGTAGTGCTATAGTAGTGCTATACTACTAATACTATAATTATACTAATACTTGACTATTACAACTGTACTACTACTATACTACTACTACTACTACAATCATAACTATTATACTACTAGTAATATTTCCACCGTACTATTATTGCTATTGCTACTATTGCTGCTATTGCTACTATATTACTACTACACTGCTATTATACTACTAGTAGTCCTATTATAAATATACTACTAGCTAGTACTACTACTATATTACTACTGTAATATTAATGCTATTATATTACTATTATACTACTACTACAATACTATTAATATACTACTATACTACTAATATGGTACTATAATTATTTTTATCACTAGATTACTTCTATACTAGTACAACTTCCATACTATGATAACTACTACTTGTACTGCTATACTATAACTAATACTAATACTATAATAATGCTAGTACTACTACTATACTACTGCTATCATTTTTATTACTATTACTATTACTGTACCACTACTATACTACCACTATGATTAAACTACTACCCTAAGTTAAGCCATACATCAAAGTTAAACTAATCCCAAAAGCTATTGAAGGTGCTTGGCTAAGCCAACTCAAAAAGCCAGTGGTGATGCCTTAAACGCAATTGACAACATGCCAATGATACTGTCAATTATCGAATAAAGTCAACCAATAACATGCTTAAAGTCATCAGCCATGCTTTCATGCTTAAGAAATCCTAAAAGCCATTGGTGACATCTGAAACCTAATCGACAACATGCCATTGAGGCCATCAGCCATGCTTCAAAGCTAAACCAACTCCAAAAGTATTGGTGATGCTTCAAACCTAATTGACAACACACCAAGAAACTGTTCATTATTAAATTGAAAATTATTAGCATAAGCTAAGGCCATTAATTATTTTATCAAGTCAAGAATCAGAAGAAGTTAACTGACAACAAATAAAAAGTTGTCAGTAAAACTCTAGATCATAATAGTGTCAACTAACACAAGCTAAGATAGTCTGCCATACATTGAGTCAAGTTCAACTTGGTCCAAAACATGGAAGTGGAATAGTGGTGAGCATCAAGCTTTTCTCATCCCCTTACTTATTTCATGTCATTTATGATTGTAAATTTAAATTTCTTAAATTGTAATGTGAGAGTATGCCCTTTCTTACACCATGTACACCTTTTCTCAAATCAATTAATCATGTTTCTTCCATTTGTGTCTCTATTTTATCAGCTATGTTTCTTATTTTAGGAAGTTCCTGACAACTATCAATGTAATTAATAGTAGGAGCTTGCACCTATTGGGATGTCATTATTCTCACACCACTTGATTGCACACTTAAACCAGCATACATTTTTCATTTGTTATTTCTTTATAGGGTCTTTACCATCGCAGGTTGACAATTTTGGCTCTGCACCAGATTACACCTGAACTAGAACAAGGTCACACCTAACTTAAACCAAGTTGAACCTAAACCAAAATCAGGTTGAACCTAAACTAGAACAAAGTTGAATCAAATCATCTTGAACCTGAACCAAAGTCTATTAAGGCTCAAACCTAAACCTAGTAAGGATCCAACTTAGGTCGAACCCAAATCTATTAACATAGTGAACCAAGATCTATCAAGAACCTAGTTGGGGTTGGATCGAAGATTAAATCTACAACATGCTCAAAGTTGTCAGCAACACCTCAAAGTTAATCGACAACATGCTAATGGGACTATTGATCTCTAATTGAAGATGTTTAGTGCAAGCCAAGGCCACAAATCATTCTTTTCAAATCAAAGCAAACCCAATGCAAGCTTGAACTCACTTAATCAGTCAGTCTTATGCCATATTTGAATGTTGTCAACTAATAACACACTTAAAATTGTTAACCACACTTTGAAGCTAAGCTAACACACACTCAAAAGTCATTGGCAATGCTTTAAACATAATCAATAACATGCCAGAGAGGTCATCGATTTTCAAATAAAAAATGGTCAGCATAGGCCAAAGTTGCTAACCATTTCAAATTGAACTAAAGGTAGGCTTAAAGTTACTTAATCAGTCAACTAGATGCCTTGTTCAAAGGAAGTCAAACAACGTTATGAATAAAGTCATCGGACACACTTCAAGTTCATCCAACATAAGATCAAACCCATGGTGACACTTCAGATATAATCAAAGCTATTGATTATGAAATAGAAATGGTCAACATCAGTTAATAACATAGTCCATTTCAAACCAAACTAAACTAAAGGCAAGCTTGAGCTCGCTTAGTTAATCAGCCAGATGTTGTGTTTGAAAGAAGTTAATCGATAACAAATTTAAAGTCATTAGCCACACTTTAAAGCTAAGCCAACATGTGCTCAAAGCCATTAACATTGCTTTAAAATTAATTAACAACATGCCAAAGAGTTCATCAATTATCAAATCAAAGATCAAAAGAAGACAACTGACAACAAGCATAAAATAGTCAATGAACTTCAAATCTTAAAAGTTTCTACTAACACAAACCAAGAGAGTTAGCCACACTTTGAAATCAAGCTAAATTATTAGCATCCAACAAGGATCAAACTAAAGTCCATCTAGTCACATTTCAAGTGCACAGGAGTGGGGTAGTGGTGCGTATCAAGCACTTCCCTCTTCCTCTCTTGTTTTCATATTTTTTATGATTTTAAATTTAAATTTCATAAATTACAAAGTGAGAGTAAACTCCTTGCGTAAACCATGTGTTTTTTTCTCAAATTAATTAATCATGGTTGAGTATGACCAGTTGCTCAGCTGGCAGAGAGCTTTTCTACTCATTTGGGCTTGTTTTAGTCCATTTGATTTAATCCATTCAGGTGCATTTGGTGCTTTGTTTGAGTCACTTTGGTTTTGTTTATTTGTTTGAGCCAAACTATTGAGTCCAATGTGGTTGAGCCATTTCAACAATTTATGTCTGTCAATTTTATTTTGGTTTGAGAGCCCTCAGACAATGATTATGACTTTGGATGGGCCTGTAGGTCGATCTTAAGTTTTGGCTTTTAGGCTAGACATAGCCTAGTCATTAATTGAATTAAATTTTTAGGCAAGCCCTTAGACTATCCTTTAGTCAATTAGAAATTAAGCATGCTGCAGGCTAGCCTTTAGTAGGAGTATGATTTTCGAATGAGCCCATGGGCTAACCCTAAACTGATTGAATTTTCAAGTGAGCCTCGCAGGCTGGCCGTTCATTTGAATAGACTTTCACATGAGCTCGCAGGTTGACACTTAATCCAAATTGGCCACCATTATCCCATAATAATTTTTGCAACAACAACTATTACAATTACTACTAGTACTATGCGAGTATTATACTACTACTACTAATCTAACTACTACTACTAATCTAACTACTACTACTATACCACTATTTTAAGACTGCTATATAATTTACTACTACTATACTACTGCTATTACTACTCTTACTGTGATAAGAATATGCTAATGCTACTATATTACTATTACAACTTTTGCTACTAGACAAGAATGCTACTATTATAATGCCACCGCTACTACTATAACTGTTATACTATTACTTCTACAACTAGTACAAGTATTATGCTATACTACTAGTATAATATCATAACATACTACTATAATATTACTTTATTGTACTACTATACTATATTTTTATACTACTATTTTTATTATATAATAACTATACTAATACTACTTTGACTATATTGCTAGTATATTATACCACTACCTTGATTACTGTTGATACAATACTACTACTAATATATAACTACTATACAAAGACTACTACTACTATATTACTACTATACTATACTTCAACAACTACTATTGCTGCTATAATACAACTATTGATAGCACTAATAAACTATACTACTGCTATAGTAAAAAACTATACTATTGTCCTATATAACTACATTACTATTATACTGGTACTACTATAGTATTATGCTATAATACTATGCTACCGCCTCTACTATACTACTATCATAGTACTATAGCTACTACTTTACTTCTACTATAATATACTACAATACTAGTATTAGTAATAGATTTCTACTACTACACTACCACTATACAACTAATACCCCTCTTATACTATAACTATATTACTGAAATAATTTATTTTTAAGCAACTAGAATTTGCCATTAAAGTTGTACTTTAATCAAGGTTCAAACCAATGACCTCTCAAATAGAAGAGGTTAGTATAAATACTAATCCAATACTTGAGGTATACTACTAGCAGAATTATATTACTATACTATTACCGTTATACCACTTCTACAGTTATATTACTATTATACTACTAATAGTAGTATACTACCACAATTACTATTGCAACAACTACTACTATGCGACTAACATACTTCTACTACTATTGATATACAAGTACTGCTATCATATGAATTCTATTAATATAGTATTAATATCACTATTACAACTATAGTATTACTACCATTACTAATACTACTGCTACATTACTATATTATAACTATACTATAACAACTATGCTATTATTGCTACTTCACTAATACTACCATTATTATATTACTACTAGTAGTAGTACTATTATAATAAACTACTACTACTATATTGTCATGCGACTCCAATTTTTATATTACTATTGCTACTTTAACTATACTACTACTATAGCACAACTAATATGATATAACAATACTAATATCATAACTACTGCTACTTCAACTACCAGACTTCTACCATACTATGACTATAATACTAAACTCTAATTACTACTATAATGATACTATTATTATGAGTAATATATTAGTGATACTGCTACAACTATGTTACTACTTTTATTACTATTACTACCATAACAATATACTGCTACCACTATATTACTATTACTACTAATATTATACTACTATTAATAATTATACAATTATAATAATATACTACTATTATATTACTATACCTTTACTGTACTATTACTACAACTACAACCTACTACTACTATAGTACTATACTACTGCAACTATACAACAACAACAACAACAACAACTATCAACACTATATTATTACTACTATAATACTATTACTGCTATAATACTATTACTATTAACACTATTAATACGATTTTTACTATATTATTACTACACCATAATGCTACATTATATTACTGTACCATATTACGATATTATTATAGAACCACCATTAGTATACTACTATTAATACTAATATATTACTACTACTACTATAGAAATATTGTGCTACTACTACTATACTGCTACTATCACTGTGCTATAACTATTACTATTATATTATAATTACTAATACTATTATTATACCATATTACTACTATACTACTATTAATATAATATTGCACTACCGCTATACTACTATTATACTATTACTATATGTCTAGTACGATACTAATGTTACTGCTACTACAACTACTATTGCTTTTAGTAGTATAATGCTACTGTACTATTACGATGCTACTACTACTATACGAGTACTAATATATTACAATATTAATACTATTATGCTACTAGTATTATATTATTACAATACTAGTACTAATACTCTTAGTGTTACTACTACTATACTATTATTATACTAATGTTGTATTACTATACTGTCACTATAATAATAGACCACTACTGCCATACTACTACTACTTTTACTAGATTACTACTATAACTACTCTTATTATATTAATATTACTACTAGTAAAATTATACTACTATTATACTTCTACTATAGTACTATCTAATAGTAGTATATTGCTACTATTGCTACCGCTATTACTAATATAGTAATATACCTCTACTGTTATACTACTACTATACCACTATATCATACTACTATAATATGATACTATAATACTATTTGACTACTGCTATTACTATACCACTATACCATTCTACTATACTATGCTTGTATACTTATACTACTATTATAATAATACTATACTACTACAACTATCATATTACCATTATATTACTACTATTACTATTCTCGACTACTATTACTACTACTATACTACTATAATACCACTACTATACTAATATTATACCACTATTATTACTATATTACTGCTATAATATACTACTACTATTATATTACTATAATACTATACAACAGGAACTAGTACTGCTACTATACTACTACTACTATTAACACTAATAGTATGTTATGCTACTACTATACTATATTACTATTGTGCTACTACTATGACTACTACTATATTATTACTTTTTTTACTATACTATTACTATTACTGCTATTATACTATTAATACTACTATACTACTATTGCACTAATGCTACACTACTACTGTACTACTATTATTACTACTATTTACTACTACTATACTACTATAGTACTACTACTATACTATTGTTGTTACCAATATTATATTGCTACTATACTATATTATTATTACTATTACATTGCTACTATACTACTACTAATACACCAGTTTTATACTACTATTATGATATTGCTATACTATTAGTGTTGTTGCTATAATACATTTATAGTACTAGAATGCTACTGTTTTTATGCTACTATCTTACTATTAGTACCACTACTACTACTTATACTATCACTACACTATTAACACTACAATACTACTATACTACTATTAGTACTAAATACTATTGTGCTATACAATTACTACTATTTTACTACTACTATCAGACTACTACTAATACTACTGTACTACTAGACAACTACAAGACAACTACTATACTACTATTAAACTGCTATTATACTAGTATACAACTACTATAATACTATCTTCTTACTATTATAACTATACTACTACTATTATTACTATTACTACGACTGCTATTACTATACTATTACACAAATATTATTATATTATAATTATTACTACTACTACTACTACTATTCTACTACTATTATATTTATATTATGCTATTATTACTATTGCTACACTACTACACCTAACTGTGTGCTCAAACCATCTGAAATTTTTATTTGTTATTTTGGGATTATTCTTTAGTGTTTCTCACTATCCTACATGCTTTATTTTTACTGCACAAATTCTAGCATATCAAATGGGACATGACTTTACCTCCAAATGTAGAAACCTAATTAGCCTAAATGCACAACAAAAGAAGAAATGCAAAAAGCTAGTTGATGCTTTTCCATTAAAAGAAGGAAAATACCATCATTAGGTGATTCCCCTACCCCCAACTTATACTAGAATCCTCAATAAAAGGTGTCATAAATTTTTCTCAACCAATCATAATTACAAGGGTAATTAGGGTCTACATAAGCATAGATTAACTTCTTACCTCCCATTTACGGGGTAGAGACCTCTCACCTAGGGGCAAAGACTAAGTCCCACGAGGAAGCAAGGGCCAAACCCATTCGAGGGACTAAGGCCAAATGTTATTATGTCAAACCTCGATGACAAAGTTGAGATTCTATTGGCACAAACTAGGGTATCAGTCCACCAGAGACTTGACAATAAGCAAAAGTAAGTTTTTGACCACCTACAAGGATTGTCGTTGATGATATATGGTGGAGTAGGAGTCTCTTGACCACTCTCGCATACCAATGCCCTAACTTGACTTTTGGAATGGAAGCATACATTGTTATGATAAACAAAGTCTATTTCCATATAGTAGATAAAGTCCATCTTGTGTGGCAATCAAGCTCACACATACATAGCAAATGAAGTTCACTTTCACGTGAGAAATAAAGTCAATTTTGTGTAATAACCAACCTCATATTTATATGGCAATTCAAGTACACTTCTATATGGCAAATAAAAATCCATCTTGTGCGGTGATCAAGTCCGCATTTACCTAACAATTCAAATCTACTTTCATGTGGCCAATCAAGTCTACCTCCATATGGTAGATGAAGTCCATTCTATATGGCATCCAAGCCCATAATTAAGTGGCATATTGACTTCACTTTCTTGTGATTAACAAAATTCTACTTTCATATTGCAAATTAAGTCTATATTTACCAGACAATTCAAGTCCAATTCCATTTGGCAAGTAAAGTCTATTTTATGTAGCAATCAAGCCTAAATTTAGTTCAAGGTTTTCAAAATTGCCTAAAATTATTTAGTTTTGGCCAAAACATTTTGACCAGTGCTTAGGTTTTGATTTTTAGGGTTTGTGAAGAAGCTTAAAGCAAGACAACCGAGTTTGTCATCCAACTTGATGAAGCTTCCAAGCTTGGTCTTGGCCCTTAGGCTTTTCCATTGCCTCTGCTTCTTCTTCTTCTTCTTTTCCTACTTCTTCTTCAAATCTACTAGCTTCTACGATGGTGATCAAGCTATCCAAGGTAGAGAAGAAGGTGAAGTAATAGTAGTATACTAATATAGTAGTAGTAATAGCAGTAGTATATTAATATATTAGTATGGTCGAATAGTACTAGCAATTGTATAATAGTAGTACAATAATACTAGTTATATTGTGCTAGTAGTGGTATACTAGTATAGTAGTATAGTAATAGTAATAGCAATAGGAATATTATGGTAGCAATACTATAATAGTATCGTAATATAGTAGTTATAGTAATATAGTATAGTAGTATATTAATATAGTAGATGTAGTAGTAATAATATAAGGTAGTAATATACTAGTATAGTAGTATAGTAGTGTAGTTGTAGTAGTAGTTATATAATTGTATAGTAATATAGTAATGTTAGTAGAAATAGTAATAGTATAACTATAATATAATAGTAGTACTATAAAGTATTATAGTGTAATATTATAATCATAATAATTGTAGCATTATTATAGTAGTAATAGTAGAATAATACTAGTATAAGTGATATTATAGTAGTAGTAGTAGTATGGTAATAGTAATAGTAGAATAATAGTAGAAATAGAAGTGGTAGTGGCTAAACATGTCAAAATGGGCTTGTGGCCCATGGGCTAGCCTGGCATGCCCCAATATCTACTATATTCGGGTCATGTTTGGCACAACCCATATGTGGGCCAAGCCTCGAAATCTCCAAACATCCTGCGGACTAGGCATGATCAATGGCAAAATTGGACTAGGCACAATATGCCAACGAGCCATCACAACCAATTATTAAATTCTCTTTCTCTAACCCAAAATTGAACCATAGTCCTTGGAAAAAGTCTAGGAACCTTAACTACCAAGCTATAACCTAATACTAGTTATATTATTACAATAGATATAAATACATCAAATTTTTTTAATAAATAGGCTCGACACGATACAACCCATAGGCCTGCGGGCCATAGGTCATGCCTAACACCATTTTTTTATCCATGAGTCATGCTCCACATAACTCGTTATTATTTAGGGTCATGCTAGATATGATCTAAATAATTTTGGTAGCCCAATACAATGGACCATGGCTACCAAACACGATCTATTTAATGCCTCTAGCAATAACAACATCATAGCAATAGTATTATAATAGAGTAGTAGTAGGTAATAGTAGTAACAATAGTATATTAATAGTATAAAAGTAGTATCATAATAGTAATAGTATAATTATAGTATAATAGTAGTAGTGAAAGTAGTAAAATAGTAATAACAGTAGTATCGTAATAATATAATAGTAGCAAAAGTATAATAGTACAATAGAGTAGTATAAAATAATAGTATAGCATCACTACCACATAATAGTAATACTAGTAGCAGCAATAGCATAGTAGTAGTAGAAATAGTAATAGTACTAGCATATTAGCTGTAATAATGTAATAGTAGTAGAACTATGGTAGTCATATAATAGTAGTAGTATAGTAGTAGTATAATAGTGTTATATCTATATTATAATAGTAGTATTGTATTAGTAGTATTACTAGTAGTAGGATAATAGTATAGTAGTATAATAGTGTAATAATAGTAGTATAGTTGTACTAATATAATTTACTATTAATAGTTGTAGTATAGTGGCAGTAGCAGTATTAGTATAGTAGTACCACTAATAATAATAGTGATAGTAATAGTACTAGTACTAATATAGTAGTACGAGTACAAGTATAGTTGTGCTAATAGTATAATAATAGCAGTATAGTAGTAGCAGTATACTGCCAATAGTAGAATAGAACACTAGTATAATTATAATAGTATTAGTAGTAGTATAGTGTACTAATGCTATAGTAGTATAATAGTAATGTAATAGTACTATAATAGTAGTATAGTAGTAGTACTATTTATAGTAATATAGTTGTTATAAAGTTGGAGTATTGCAGTAGTATAGTAGTAATAATAGTAGAATTAATATAGTTATAGCAGTATCAGTATGAGTAGTTTTTGTAGTATAGTCATAGTACTTATGGTATAATATTAGCAATATAATAATAATAGTAGTATCCTTAAAATAATAGTAGTACACTACCAATAGTAATATTATAGAATTACTAGGATAGAAGTAGTAGTATAATTATAATAGCAGTAGTAGTAAAAAAGTAGAATTAAGGGTATAATAGTATAGTAGTAATATAATAGTACTAAAATAATAATATAGTAGTTATAACATTTGAGTATAATAGCATTATTGTATTAATATAGTAGTAGAAATAGTAAAAATAGTATAATTATAGTAAAACTACTACTAGTAGTTTTTGTAGTATAGCAGTTGTACTACTAGTATAATAACAATAACATAGTAGTAAAAGCAGTATACTGCTAATAGTAGTATAGAACTACTCGTAAAATTATAGTATAATTCTAACAGCATTAGTAGTAGTATAGTAGTAATAGTATAATCGTATAATAATAATATAAAAGTACTTTAATAGTAGCATAGTAGTAGTATTATAGTAATTATAAAATAGGAGTATAGTAGTACGACAATAGTATTATAATAATAGTAGTAATAGCAAAATAGTACTAGTACTATTGTACTATAATACTAGTAGTATTAGTATAGTAGTCATATAGTAATGTTATTTGTGTAGTTATAGTATAGACGTGTGCTCTTCCGATCTATATAAGTTTAGTAGTAATAATACAATCATAGTATAATAGTATAGTAGTGGTATAATAATAATATTATTATAATAGTAGCAGTAATAGAGTAGTAAGGTAGTAGTAATAGTGCAGTTACAGTATAGTACTATAGTAGTAGAAGTAGTATAGTAGTAGTACAATAATAGTATGTTAGCATTATAGTAGTAGTATGGAAATAAAGGTAATAATAATCGTAGTGATATAGTTATAGTATAATAATAGTAGTAATACTATAGTAGCCGTAGTACAATTATAGGAGTTATAAAGTAATGCTATTATAATAATAATAGTATTATATTATTTATAGCAGTAGTAGTATATTTGTAGTAATGCTAGTACAATAGTAGTATAGTAATAATAGTAGTAGTCTAGTAGTAGTATAGTAGTATAGTGTAGCAGTATTGTCAAATAGCGTGGTGATACAGTAGGGTAATAGTAATATAGTCGTTGCAATATAATAGCCATATTATAGTAATATTTGTAGCAGTATAGTAGTAGCGGTAGCATAGTATGATAGTGTTTGATGTAATTTTTTCAATAATCAGATTTAATTGGAATCAAATTAAAATTGAGACTTATAAGCTACTAAATTATGTTTGAAATGTGGGACTCAATCAAACTTATATTGCATCCGAGTTTGAGTGGGATGCATATTTGTCCCAAAATTGAGCCCAAAATTCAATAAAAATATGAGCTGAAATGACAGAATGCAAGAATTTTGTAAATAAGTTCTTGAATTGAATAAATTTTCATAAATGGGTACTTAGCTAGATTTTTCTTACAAATTGGTCTCTCATATAAAAATTTTATGCAAATATTTACTAAAATCAGAAAATTATAAATTAGTCCCGATAAAATTTAGAATATAGGAATAAGACCCTTAAAATTTCATATTTGTAAATAAACCCTTAGAATTTTAACTTTTCGCATATAAGTCCCTCAAAATATTTATTTGCGAATAAATCTAAATTTTATTGACAAAGAACCCTCGAGGTTTTTTAGTTTTATAAAGGGATAATTAATCATAACCCCCCGGAATTTTCGGAATTACCCACACACCCCCCTGATTGGTATTTAAAAATCAACAAATTTTTTTTTTCCAAAAATTTTTCCGAGTTTTTTAAATAAACTTTTACCCTTGGTTATTTTACACATACACCCCTAAAAACATATTTTTTTATATTTAACGCCCCGAAATTTGGTTTTTTGTAAATAACACCGTGAAATAACACTTATTTATGAAAAAGTCCTCGAAATTTGAATTTTGGAAAATAAAGCCCCGGAAATTATTTCAATTTACAGAAAAGTCCCCGAAATTTGGATTTTTGCAAATAACACCCCGGCGCGGGCGGCAGTGGAGGAGGTGGCCGGTGGCGGGAGCGGAGGCAGAGGCTGGGTGGGCGGGAGCAGAGGCGGAGGTGGAGGTGGGCCGGAGCCGACGGCTAGATTGTAGGTGGAGTCCGGGGCGCCGGCAAGCCGGCGGTGGGAGCGGAGGCCGAGGCTGAGGCTGTTTCGCCCCCGCGTGCTGGGGACGGAGACCGAGGCTGGCGCGCCTGCGTGCCGGGGACGGACGGCCTTGGACTTGGCCGTCCGTGCCCGCGTGCCTGCGTACCGGCATCGGCCTCCGTCCCCGGCACGCGGGGGCGGAACAGCTTCCGCCTCCGCCTCCGCCTCCGCTTCCGCCGCCGGCTCACCGGCGCCCGGCCTCAGCCTCCGTCCCTAGCTCGCAGGCATGGATTTTTGCAAATAACACCCCAAAATTATTCTGAATTACAAAAAAGTCCAGAATTTTCTTATAAAACCCTCTTCTTCCTGTAACCCTAAACGCATTCTGCGCCGCCATCACCGTCGCTCCCTGTGCAGTTGCTGCCATCGCTGCCCCGCAGGCGAGTCGATCACCGTCCACTCACTGCCCTGCGCCACCCATGCCGTCGCTGCTCTGCGCTGTGCCCCCCAAGACATTGTCGTCGCCGTCTGCCCTCGCGTCGTTGCTGCCCCGCCGGTGAGAACACCGTCGTCCCGTCACTGTCGTCGCTGCCGCCCTCCTTCATCCTCGGTAAGCCACCATCTCGTTCGGCGTTGCTGCCCCACCTCCAGCTTCCTCCGCCGTCCCCTCACGCCATTGCTGCCCCGCCTCCACCTCCTCCCCGCTCGACGGCCTCGGACCCACCATCACTCTCGTCCCTGCCCTGCTCCCAGACCGGCTCCGACCCCCCCCTCCCC
>RXID01021663.1:0-10000 GCA_005019695.1 Trichopus zeylanicus subsp. travancoricus
AGCAGTAGCATCTGTAGTTGTTGTAGGAATAGCAGTAGCAGTAGGTGTAGTAGTTATTGTAGTAGTAGTAGTAGCAATAGTAGTCATAGTTATAGTAGTAGCAGTAGTAGTGGTGGTCGTGGTAGTAGTAGTAGTAGTACAAGTAATAGTAATAGTAGTAGTAGTAGAAGAAGAAGCAGTAGTTTTTGTTGTTGTTGTTGTTGTTGTTGTTGTAGTAGTAGTAGTAGTAGTAGTAGTAGTAGTAGTAGTAACAGTTATAGTAGTATAAGTACTAGTTGTTGTTGTTGTTGTTGTTGTACTAGTAGTAGATGAAGTAGTAGTAGTAGTGGTATTAGTAGTACTAGTCGTAGTAGTAGTATGAGCAGCAGCAGTGGTATTAGTAGTAGTAGTAGTAGCAATGGCAGGGGTAGCAGCAATAGCAATAATAGTAGAAGTAGCTGTTGCGGCAATAGCAACAACAATAAAAACAGAAGTAGCTGCAGCAATAGTAGCAGTAGTACTAGTTTTTGTTGTTATAGTAGTAGTGCCATTCGCAGTCGTAGTGGTAGTAGTAGAAGCAGCAGCTGTAGAAGTAGAAGTAATAGTATGAGTGGTACTAGTAATTGTAGTAGCAATAGTAGTAGCAGTAATAGTAGTAAAAGGAGTAGTAGAAGTACTTGTAGTAGCAGTATCGGTAGGAGTAGTAGTAGTTGTTGTAGTAGTAATAGTATTAGTTGTACTACTAGCAGATGTAGTAGTGGTAGTAGTAGGAGCTGGAGTGGGAGTAGTAGTTTGAATAGTAGTAGCTGAAATAGTGGTAGTAGTAGTAGTAGTTGTTGAAGTAGTAGTATTGGTAGCAGTAATAGTAGTGGTGGTAGGAGTAGAAGTAGTAGTAGTAGGATTCAGAGCAAGAATAGCTGTAATTGTAGTAGTAGTATTAGTAGTAGTTGTAGTACTAGTACGAGTAGTAGCAGTAGTAGTCGAAGTAGCAGCAGCAGCAGCAGCAGTTGTTGTAAAAATAGTCGTAGGGGTGGTGGTAATAGAAGTAGTAGTTGTAGTAGCAGTAGCAGTAGTAGTAGTAACAGTACTAGTAAGTGCAGTAGTTGTAGCAGTAGTAATAGTTGTTGTTGTAGTAGTTGTTGTAGCAGTAGGAGTAATAGTTGTAGTTGTAGTAGTAGAAGTAGTAGTAGTAGTAGTAGTAGTAGTAGTAATAGTAGTTTTTGTAGTAGTAGTCATAGTAGTTGTAGTAGTTGTCGTAGAAAAAGCAGTAGCAACAGTAGTAGTAATTTAGTATTAGTAGTTGTTGTAGTAGTAGTAGTACGAGTTGGAGTAGGAGTAGTAGTAGCAGCAGTGGTAGTAGTAGGAGTAGGAGTAGTACTAGTAGTAGTAGTAGTAGTATTGATAGTAGTAGTAGTAGTACTAGTAATAGTAATTGTAGTAGTAGGAGTAGTAGTAGTAGCAGTATCAGTAGTAGTAGTCATAGAAGTAGTTGTAATTATATTAGTATTAGTAGTAGAAGTAGTAGTAGAAGTGGTAGAGTAGTAGAATTATTCATAGTAATAGTATTACAAGTAGTAGTTGTAGTAGTAGTGGTGGTAGTGGTAGTAGTAAGACTAGTAGGACTAAGACTAGTAGTAGTAGTAGTAATAGTCATAGTAGGAATAGCAGTAGAAGTAGCAGCAGTAGGAACAATAGTTGTTATAGTAGAAGTTGTAGTAGTAACTACAACAACAGATGGAGTAGGAGTACCTGTAGTAGGAGCAGGAGTAGTAGTAGTAGTAGCATGAGTAGTAATAGGTGTAGAAGTAATAATAATAGTAGCTGAAGTGATAGAACTAGTGGTCGGAGTAGAAGAAGTGGTAGTAGTGGTAGGTGTAGGAATTGTAATAGTAGTAGCACAAGTAAGAGTAGGAGTATTAATGTTAATTTTGTTGTTGTTGCTGCTACTATTACTACTACTACCACTACTGGTACTAGAACCACTGCTACTGCTTTTGCTACTGCTGCTGCTGCTAATTCTACAACTGCTACTATTGCTACTATTATGGCTACTACTGTTACTATTTCCTCAATTACTACTGTTACTGCTACTACTTCCACGACTACTGCTACTATTGCTGCTACAATACTGCAACAATTGCTACTCCTGCTACTGCCACTACTATTACTTATACAACCACTACTACTGCTACTTCTGCAACTTCTACTACTACTATTACTACTGCTATTGCTACGTTGCTTATACAGCTACTACTACTACTACTTCTACTACTTCTAATTCTACTATTTCTACATTTGCTAATACTAGTGATACTACTATAGGTACTACTACTACTAGTACTTCTACAACAACAACTACTACTACTGCTCCATCTCCTCCTACTATTATTGTTGCTACTGCAACAACAACTACAACTATTGTTACTACTACAGTGACTACTACTACTACTACTTCTACAACTGCTACTGCTACTACTCTTACTACTGCTACTGCTACTACTACTTCAACTGCAATTGCTACTACCTCTACAAATGCAACTGCTACTACTACTATAGTTACTATTACAACTTGTACTACTACTGCAATTGCTACTACTATAATTGCTACTACTTTGATTGCCACTACTACTACTGCAATTGCTACTACAACTCTTGCTAATACTACTACTACTATTACTACTACTGCTACTACTACAACTTGTACTACTACTGCTGCTACTACTGCTACTACTACTACAACAACTATTATTACAACAACTACTACTGCTACTACTATTATTACCTCTAGTACTGCTACCACTGCTGCTCCTACAACTACTTCTACTACTCCTACAACTACTCCTCCTACTACTACTATAATGCTACTATCACTAATACTACTACTACTGATACTAATAGAATTACTACTACCACTACTACTATTGCGACTATTACTACTTTCGCTACTACTCCTACTACTACTGCAACTACTGCTACAACATCTACAACAACTACTACTGCTACTGCTACAACTACTGTTACTACTACCGCTACTATTACTACTATATTTACTACTGCTACTATTACTGCTATGACGACTACTGCTACTGCTACGACTACTGCTACTACTACGACTATTGCCGCTACCACCACTACTACGACTACTATTACTCCTACTACTGCTGCTACTACTTCTTGTACTACTACAACTGCTACTTCTACTCCAACAACTACACCTTCTCTGGCACCTATTCCTACTACTACCCCAACACCTACTACTTCTACTACTACTACTAGTACTCCTACTTCTGCAACTACTATTGTTAAAAGTGGTATCAGAGCTTGGTTTGGTGGAAATTAGGTTCAGCTGAAGCCGATATCAACAAAAGCCATGGTGACCCAAGTGGAGCTTCAGGATCGGTTGATTCGCAATCAGGAGATGTTGGGAAATTCTCCAACAGAAGATGCAGGTAGCATATGGGCACAGTTGGCTTGGCAAGAGAGGCAAAATAATGCTCTCAAGGAGGCCCTTGCAAGTGAGGTGAAAAATGCCAAGGAAAGATATGCTGCGATCATGGACTCCATTAGATCAAGTCTAAAGTCCTTTGAACAGGACTTGATGGTGGCAAAGAGAGCAGTGGCAAACTCCACTATTTAAGGCGGAGCTCCTTCAAAAGTAAGAGTCCTGGAACCCCATTCCTTTAATGGTTGTAGGAATGCAAAGGAGTTGGAGAACTTCTTGTGGGATATGAAGCAGTACTTCAAGGCTGCTCACATTTTGGAACGGGAGTAAGCCACCATCACCAGCATGTACTTGAGTAGAGACGCCAAGTTATGGTGGCATACCAGAGCATCGGAGAATGCTCGAGCTCGAAGAGCTCAGCTGGAGGATTGGGAAATCCTCAAGAAGGAACTAAAGGAGCAGTTCCTTCCGTGCAACACAGGGTGGGTTTCACAAGAATCCCTGAAGAAACTGAGGCATTCGGGGACAATAAGGGAGTATGTGCGGGAATTCAGCTCCCTCATGCTCGACATCTCCAAAATGTCTGAGGAGGATAACTTGTTCAATTTTCTTTCTGGCTTGCAACCATGGGCTCAAGCTGAACTCTGACGGCAAGGAGTGAGGGATCTTCCTTCAGCCATTGCTTCTGCAGAAGGCTTGGTGAAATTCAAGTTGACGACAACCACCATCAAGGCCACGGATGGAAGGAAGATGGGGTGTGCAGAGAATGATGGCAAGAAGCCCGAGGGTAAGGGCAAGAATGTTGCAGAACCAAGCCAGTCCAAGCTGCAGCCCACCAACAAAGAGTAGGGTTGTTTTATATGCAATGGTCCTCATCGAGCAAGGCAATGTCCAAGGAGGGAAAAGCTATATGCTCTAACTCTCAGGGAATCTTAGGAGGAAGAACATGGTGTGGCGGCAACACCACGCATGAATCCATTGCAGCTACTCAACTCAATGACGGCAGAAGGGCTGCTGCCTTGCAAAGGGTTGATGTATGCATCAGTGCTATTAAATGGGAACCCTGTTTTGGCTATGCTGGACACAGGGACAACCAGCAACTTCTTCTCCCATAAGTTCGTAAGTGAATTTGGTTTGCAGGTGCAACCAAGTTCATG
The DNA here is from genome assembly GCA_005019695.1 of Trichopus zeylanicus subsp. travancoricus. Lineage (NCBI taxonomy): Eukaryota > Viridiplantae > Streptophyta > Magnoliopsida > Dioscoreales > Dioscoreaceae > Trichopus > Trichopus zeylanicus. Next base: position 4,579 of record RXID01021663.1, read on the forward strand.
GAAAGTGAAGGCTATAAACTCCGGGCCAACTCTGATTCATGGAATCGCCAGCACAACCCTCAAAGTTGGAGCTTGGGAGGGAAAGATCAGTGTGATAGTCTTGGCACATGATGAGTTTGAGTTTATCTTGGTGATAGACTTCTTCGTCCAAGCTAAGGCTAGCTTGATGCCTCACTTATCAGGTATGCTGATTTCTGTGGAGGAATCACCATGCTTTGTATAGGCAGCGTATGGAGGGAAAACTGCAGCAGCGAGTATGCAGTCTCCTCAACAGCTGAAAGTACCTGATGATGTTGCAACTATCCTGGTGGATTATGCAGACGTGAAGCCACAAAAATTACCCAACGAACTTCCCCCTCAGAGGGCAATTGACCACAAGATTGAGCTGGAGCCAGGTGCTAAACCTCCTACTCAGGCCCCTTATTAATTGTCTAATACAGAACTTTTGGAGGTGAGGAAACAGCTCAACTGACTGTTGGATGCGGGATTGATCCAACTTTCAAAGGCCCCATATGGCACTCCGGTGTTATTTCAACGAAAACAAGATGGTTCATTTCAGAGGTGCTTGGACTATCCAGAGCTAAACAAGGTGTTCTCTCAGCTTAGAGATTACAAGCTCTTCATAAAGGAAGAGAAATGTGAGTTCTATCGAGGGCAACAGAACCAAGTGGCAAATGCATTAAGCCAAAGGGAGGTGCAATGCTACATTGTTGTGTTGTCCACAGTGCAGTCAACCCTACTGGAGAGGGTTAAAGAGCAAGAGACCCGAATAATCCAAACAGTCCTGCAGAGTGAGCAGCGGGACAGGTTGGCTAAAGTGAGCTGCAGGTGCAGGTGAACAGCCTGGACACTTAGCGCTGCAGGCTGAAAACACATGGCTGCAGGCTGGAGAATCAGAGCTGCAACTGTCAAGGGACATGTGGCCAGCAAAGAGGCAATTGAGAGCTCATGGGACAGGTGGCTGCAGCTGGAGGAAGACAAGGAAACTGCAGCGAGAACATTGTGGAGCATGCTCTCCATGATCCCAATAGGTGGACTGCAGGGAGAACATTATGGAGAATGTTCTCCATAACCTCCAACAGCTGAACTGCTGGGAGAATATTGTGGAGAATGTTCTCCATAATCTCCAAAAGGTGGACTGCAAGGAGAACATTGTGAGAGGAGGTTCTCCATGATCTCCATGGGTGGCTCATAGCCAAATATGTGTATTATAAATAGACTAGGGGGTCTATTGAGCTGAGACACACATAGGTAGAGAGACTTGTAGTGCCACTCCGCATTAAAGTTGTATTCCTTTTATGTGGGCAACAAAAGTTTGACAAGGTTGTTCTACTTCTTTTCCCCTCCAAACTCTTGTGGGCTACTACTAGTATTACTACTATTATTGCTTCTACAACAACAACTACTACTATTGATACTGCTACTACTACAACAGTTCTTACTATAGATGCTGGTACTATAGGTACTACTACTACTATGTCTACTACAACTGCTACTGCTCCTGCTACCACTACCGCTACTCCTATTTCTACTACTAATATTGCTAGTACTACTACCACGACTACTACTGCTACTTTGACAACTACTACTACTACTATTGCTACTACTTCGGCTACTACTACTACTGTTGCTGCTACAACTGCTACTACTTCTACTTCTACTCCAACAACTACAACCACTGCTACTGCTACTGCTACTACTACTACTGTTGCTACTACTACTATTGCTACTATTACTACTGCTACTACTATTATACCACTAATATTGTTGCTACTGTTCTTGCTGCTGCTGCTACTAATACTGCAACTACTACTACTGCAACAACTACTACTACTTCTCCAGATACTTCTGCTGCTACTACTACTACTACAACTACTCCTAATGCTGCTACTTCTACTGCTAGTACTACTACTACTACTGCTAGAACTACTATTACTACTTGTACCACAACTACTACTGCTACTGCTACTAATATTGCTTTTACGACTACTATTACTACTACAAATATAATTGCTACTTGCACTGCTACTATTACTAGTATTACTGTAGTTGTTACTGCTTCTACTAATGCAACTTTTACTTCTACTACTGCAACTTCTACTACTACTACTACTAGTACTACTACTACTACTAATACTACTATGATTGCTACAACAACTATACTACCCCAACTATAGAAACTACTACTAGTATTGCTACTACTACTGCTACTACTGCTGCTACTACTGCTAATACTGCTATTATCGCTACTACTGGTACTACTACTACTACTGCTACTACTGCTACCATAACAACAACTACTATTGCTATTATTGCTACTACTACCTCTGCTGCTACTACTACTACGACTACTACCACTACTACTGCTACTACTACTACTACTGCTATTTTTGTTGCTACTACTTTTACTACTAATAATACTACTACTACTACTACTGCCACAGCGGCTGCTCCTAGTGTTGCTACTACTAGTACAACTTCTCCAACTACTATGACTACTGCTACAACTACTACTACTTCTTCTTCTACTACTACTACAACTACTGCTATTGCTTGTTCTTCAAATGCTAATACTACTACTGCTGCTACTAATGTTGCTACTTCTACTACTACTACTACTACTACTACTAATACTTTTACGGCTTCTGCTACTACTACTACTACAACTACTATTCTTTTCAGTAATGATACTTCTGCTACTTCTGTGACTACCACTACTTCAGCTACTACTACTGCAATTGCAATTCCTACTATTGCTACTGCTCCTACAATAATAACTACTACTCCTACTACTATTACAGCTACTGCTACTCCTACTACTATGATTGCCACTACTACTACATCTACTATTATCGCTCCAACAACTACTACTACTACTACTAGTACTCCCACTGCTACTACTACTTCTACAACTACTACTCCTTCTCCTACTATTTCTAATAATGCCACCTCTACTATTGCGGCTCCTGCTACTACTACTACAACAACTTCTATTGCTACTATTGATACTCCAACTACTACTGCTACAACTACTATCGCTGTTGTTACAACAACAACAACTACTACTGCTCCTACTATTAGTACTACAACTACTGCTACTACTACTACTGCGACTACAACTGCTACTACTACTATTGCTACTGCTTCGACAATTACTACTACTACTACTACTGCTACTACTACAACTTCTCCTACAACTTCATCTACTACTATGGATGGTACAACTGCTACTGCGACTACTACTACTTCTACTACTAATTCTACTACCATTTCTACTACTACGACTGCTACTAATGCGACAACTACAACAACTGCTACTTCTGCTCCTACTGCTACTTCTACTACAACTACAACTACTACTACTTCCACTTCAACTACTGCTACTACTTCTACTACTACTCCTCCAACTGCTATTGCTGCTACTGCAACTTCTACTTCAACTTTAGCTACTACTTCTAGTTCAACTCCCACTACTACTATTACTACGACTAGTACAACTATTACTAGTACAACTACTACAATTGCTACTGCTGTTACAACTACTACTATAACAACTTTTCCAACTCCTAATACTAATGCTGCTACTACTACTACTGCAATGACTACTAATACTACTTCCACTACTACTGCAACTACTGCTACTACAACTACGGCTACAACTCCAACTACTTCTTCTACTGTTACCACTACTACTACTACCACTACAACTATTGCTATTACTACTACTAGTGCTGCTACAGCTACTATAGTTATTGCTACTAATGCTGCTAGTACTACTACTACAACTACTGCTACTACTACTACTTTTGCTATTGCTACTACTACTACAACTTCTACATTTACTACTACTACTACGACTACCACTACAACTACAACTACAACTACTTTTTTGTTGCTACTGCTACTGTAACTGCTACTACTACTAGTATTACCATTGCTGTTGCTACTACTACTACTACTGCTGCTATTACTACTACTACTATTGCTACAACTGCTACAACTGCTACTACTACTTCTACTACAACTACTACCACAACTAGTACTACTACTACTACTACTACTACTACTACTACTGCTGCTGCTCCTATTCCTACTACTGCTACTATCGCTACTACTACCGCTACTACACAACTGCTGCAACTAATGCTACTGCTAATACTACTACTACTTTAGCTACCGCTACAATTGCTACAACTACTACAGTTGTTGGTACTACTACTACGACTACTACAACTACTACGACTACTGCCGCTGTAGCTGCTACTACTGTTGCTAGTACTGCGGCGACTTCTCCAACTACTATGACTACTGCTACTACTACTTCTTCTATTACGACAACAAGAACTACTACTGCTCCTAATTCAAATGCTACTACTACTGCTACTACTGCAACTAATACCGCTACAACTGCTCTTACGACTAATGTTGCAGCTACTACTACAATTACTTCTGCTGCTACTAATACTACAGCTACTACTTCTATTACTACTACTACTGCAACTTTTACTGCAACTACTAAGATAACTACTATTACTAGTACTTTTGCTACTACTACTACTACAAGTACTATTACATTTAATAATGATGCACCAGCTACTATTGTGACTACTACTACTTCCACTACGAGTAATGCAACTGCTACTCCTAGCACTACTGCTACTACTCCTACAACAGTAACTACTACTGCTACTCATACTTCTACGATTGCTGCTACTATTACATCTACTAATATCGCTCCAACTACGACACTACTGCTACTACTACTCCCACTGCTACTGCTACTTCTACAACTACTAATACTACTATCACTACTACTACTACTACTACTCCTACTCTTACTACTACTACTCCTACTACTACTGCTACTACTGCTACTACTACAGCTATTACTTCTACAACTACTACTAATACTACTACTGCTGCTACTGCTACTGTTACTACTACTACTACTACTATTACAACTACTACGGCTACTATAGGTACTACTGCTACCACTACTACTACTACTATTCCTACAACTGTTACAACTGCTGCTACTACTACTGTTGCTGTTGCTTCCGCTACTACTACTTTTCCTACTACTGCTACTATCACTTCTACTATGGCTACTATTCAACTGCTGAAACTAATGCTACTGCTACTACTACTACCACTACTACTATATCTACCGCTACTTCCGCTACAACTACTACAACAACAACTACTGCTGCTAGAATTACTGCTGCTACTACTACTTCGACTAACACTACTAGTGCTACTACTACTACGGCTACTACTAGTATTACTACTACTACTACTATTACTACTATTATTAGTACTACTACTACTAATACTACTATGGTTACTACTGCTACTACTATTACCTCTACTACTACTACCACTACTAGTGTTGCAATAACAACAACAACAATTACTACTACTA
>RXID01021663.1:12500-42500 GCA_005019695.1 Trichopus zeylanicus subsp. travancoricus
TACTATTGCTTCTACTACTATTGCTACTACCACTACTACTACACTACTACTACCACTATTGTTGTTGCTGCTACTACTACTACTCTTGCTACTACTACTAGCCCTACTATTACTGGTACTAAAGCAACTACTACTATTTCTACTCCGGCTACTTCTTCTACTACTACTGCTAATACTACACCCCGGATTCCTACTTCTACTCCAACTTCTACTCCTACCACTGCTCGACAACTATAACTATTACAACTACTACTCCTACTACTACTACTTCTACAACTTCCACTACTACTACGACTACTACTACTACTTCTACTACTATTACTTCTGTTACTGCAATTACTACTACTACACCTATTGCTACTACTACTACTAGAACTTCTACTGCTACAACTACTACTATTGCAGCTGCTACTAGTACTACAACTTCTATTACTAGTACAACTAATGCTACTCCTACTCGAACTCCTCCTGCTACAACTACTGCTACTACTACTATTACCACTGTGCCAATTACTATTACTCCAACTCCTACTCTTACTACTACTACTAATACTACTACAACTAATACAACTACCACCAATAGTACTACTAATATTACAAATACTACTACTAATACCACTAATACTACTACTACTACAATTAATACTACTAGTACTACTACAAATACTGCTTCTTCTACAACAACAACAACAACAGTTACTAATACTACTCCTACTCCTCCACCTGCCACTAATAAAAGTACTACTCCTACTAATGCTACTATGACCCCTACTCCTACTCCAATTCCTACTCGTCCTTCTGCTAGTACTACTATTACTAATATTACTACTACTCCTCCTGCTACTACTACTACTCATAATATTATTACTACTACTTCTACTACTACTACTACTTCAACAACTAGAACTAATGCTACTACAACTGGAACTACTACTACTGCTGCTGCTACTGCTGCTACTGCAACAACTACACTTAATAGTAGTAGTACAACTACTATTATTACTACCATTTCTTCAACTACTACTCCTACTACTACAACTACTTCTTCTGCATTAGTACAACAACAACTACTACTACAATAACAATAACAACAACTACTACTATTACTACTAATACTACTACTACTATACCTATTACTAATACTACTACTACTACTATACCTATTAGTAATACCACTATTACTACTACTACTACTACTACTACTATACCTATTACTAATACTGCTACTACTACTACTACTACTACTATACCTATTACCACCACCACTACTACTACTACTACTATTACTACTACTATTGCTAACACTACTTCTACGACTATTACAGCTACTATTACTACTACAACTACTACTCCAACTACTCCCATCATTACTACTACTACCACTATAATTGAAATTACCACTACTGCTACTACTATTACCACTACTTCTATTGCTATGTTTACTACTCGTACTTCTACTACTACTACTACTCCTACACCAACTCCTATTACAATAACTACTGCTACTACTAATACTACAACTACAACTTGTACAACCACTACTACAACTATTACTACAACAACTTCTACTTCTGCTACAAGCACTACTATTACTACAACGATAACTACAACTGCTACTACTGCTAATAATGGAGCTACTACTACTGCTACAACAACTGTTGCTACTACTGATGTTGCGGGTGCAACTCCTACTACTAGTACTACTACTACATATATTGCTACTACAACAAGAACTACTACAATTCCTCCTCCTACAACTCCTACAACTACCACTACTACTACTGCTACTGCTACTACAACAGCTACTACTACAACAACAACAACTATTACTTTTACTTCTACTACTCCTACTACCACTACTACTGCAACTACTACTACTACTATTCCTACTACAACTACTACTCCTACTACACCTATTACTACTACTACTACTACTGCTGCTGCTGCTGCTACTGCTACTAATATTATCACTACTATTGTTATTAATACTTCTACTACTATTAGTACTACTATGACTACTACTATAATTACTATTCATACTTCTGTGATTACTACTGTAATTACTACTACTATCACTACTAATACTACTACTACTACTACTACTACTAGTATTACTACTCCTGCTATTACTTCTAGTTCTACTATTACTGCTGCAACAACAACTACTACTATATCTATTCCTACTACTTCTACTACAACTACTACAACTACTACAACTACTATTACTGCTTCTACCACTACTACTACTACACCTGCTATTACTACTACAATCACAACCACTATGACTACTACTACAACTATTAGTACTACAACAATTGCTACAACTACTACTACAACAACCTCTACTACGACGACTACTACTGCAACTACTACACTATTAGTGCAACTTCCTCTACCACTATAACTACTACTACTGCTCCTACTACTAAAAGAACTTCTACTACTACTACTTCTACTACTACTACTTCTAGTATTTCTATTACTACTAATACTACTACTACTCCTCCTCCTATGACAACTCGAACTACTACCTCCTTCTTCTACTACTACTGCACCTACTACTAATACTTCCACTTTTACTGTCACTATTACTACTAATACTACAACTTCTACTACTATTACTACTACTACAATGACTACTACAACAACTACTCCTACTATTACTACTACAAGTACTACTACTACCCCTACTAGTACTACTACTATTGCGACTAATACGACAGCTACTACTACTACAACTGTTGCTACTACTAGTATTACTACTACTACACCTATTACTACGAATACTACTACTACTACTACCACTACTACTACTATTACTACTATTGCTTCCACTACTATTACTACTACAACTACTACTATAGCTACTACAACTGCAATTGCAATTACTACTATGACTACTACTACTACTGCAACTACCACTACTGCTATTGCCCCTATTGGTTCTACTTCAATTATAATTACTACTACTGCTGCTACTATTTCTATTGCAACTCCTACTACTCCTTCTACTACGACTACTACTCCTACTACTACTGCCCATACTCCTACACCAACTCCTATAACTACTACAACTACTTGTACTACTTCCACTACTGCTACAATTTGTATTACTACTACTAGTACTACTACTAGAACTGCTACTACGACTACTGCTACATCAACTATTGCTACTACTACTACTACTACGACAACTTCTGCTATTGCTGTTGCAACAGCACAAACTACTAGTACTGCTACTACCATTGCTACTAATATTTCTAAAACTACTACTAATACTACTACTAATATTACAACTCCTCCTCCTCCTCTTACTAGTACTACTACTACTACTGCTACCACTACTTCTGCTACTAATTCCACAACCCCTACTTGTACTACTAATAATAGTACTGCTGCTATTGGAACTCCTACTACTACTATTACTACTCCTACGACTACTAGAACTACTACTATTACTCCTTCTACTTCTACCACTGCTCCTACTACTACTACTTCTACTCTTATTATTACTATTATTACTAATACTATAATTTCTACTACTGTTACTACTACTACTAGTACTACTACAGCAACTACTACTACAACAACAACTCCTACTGTTACTACTACTACTACTATTACCACCACTACTAGTACTACTACTATTGCTACCACTACTACTGCAATTACTACTACTATGACTGTTGCTACTACTTGTACAACTACTACTACACCAATCACTACAAATACTACTACTACTATTACCACTACTACTACTATTACTACTACTATTGCTACTACTACTTCCACTACTATTACTACTACTACTACTACTACAACTACTACAGCAAATACTCCAGCTATTACGATTACTACTGTGACTACTACCAGTATTCTGACTACCACTACAGCTACTGCCATTATTGGTTCTACTTTTATTGCTATCACTAATACTACAACTATTTCTATTGCTACTCCTACTACTCCTGCTACAACTACCACTACCACTCCTACTACTACTACTACTTCTACTACTGCCCCGACTCTGACACCTACTCCTATTACTATTACAACTACTACTCCTGCTACCACTACTACGACTATTTGTATTACTACTACTACAACTACTATTACAACAATAACAACTACTACTATAACTACTAGAACTGCTACTACTACAACAACTTCGGCTACCGCTGCTGCTACAGTAGCAACTCCTAGTTCTACTACTACTACTACCACTACTACTACTACTAAAACTACTACAACTACTACTACACCTACTACTACTTCTACGACTTCTAGTACTGCTACCACTACTATTGCTACTTCTACTACTATTACTTCTGTTACAACTATTACCACTACTACTCCTATTGCTACTACTACTACTACAACTACTACTACTATTGCAGCAACTACTACTACTGCTACTACTACAACTACAACTTCTATTACTAGTACAACTGATGCTACTCCTACTCTAACTCCTACTGCTACAACTACTCCTACTGCTACTACTGTTACCACTACACCAATTATTATTACTCCAACTCCTACTCTTACTACTACTATTAAAACTACAACAATAACTACTACTACTACTAATAATAATACTACTAATATTACTAAAACTACTTTTACTATTACAACTCATACTACTACTACTCCTCCTCCCATTCCTCCTCCAGCCACTACTACAACTACTACTCCTGCTAATGCTACAATGACCCCTACTCCTACTCCAACTCCTACTTGTGCTACTGCTAGCACTACTACTACCAATACTACTACTACTACTTCTACTACTACTACTACTCTAATACTATTACTACTACTACTACTACTACTACTAATCCTCTTACTATAACTATTTCTACTACTGCTACAAGTACTACTATTACTACAACTATAACTACAGCTGCTACTACTTTTGCTAAAACAACTGCTGCTACTGCTGATGCTGCGGGTGCAACTCCTACTACTACTACTAGTACTTATATTACTACTACAATAACAACTACTATGATTCCTCCTCCTACAACTCCTACAACTACCACTGCTACTACTGCTACTGCTACTACAACAACAACAACAACTACTATTACTTCTACTACTCCTACTACCACTACTATTGCAAATACTACTATTGCTGCTTCTCCTACTACTACTACTACTACTGTTCCTACTACAACTACTACCCCTACTACACCTATCACTACTATTACTACTACTTCTACTACTATTACTACTAATATTACCACTACTATTACTATAAATACTTCTACTGCTACTACTAATATTACTACTACCACCACCACTGCTCCTACGACTACCACTACACCTACTACTACTACTTCTATTCTTACTATTACTATTACTTCTAATACTACAACTTCTACTATTGTTACTACTACTACTAGTACTACTACAACAACTACTCCTACTCTTACTTCTAGTACTACTACCACTACCACTACTAGTACTACTACTGCAACTACTACTACTTTGACTATTGCTACTACTTGTACTACTACTACTACACCTATCACTACAAATACTACTACTACTATTACCACTACTACTACTATTACTACTACTATTCCTACTACTGCTTCCACTACTATTAGTACTACTACTACAACTACTACAACTAATACTCCAGCTATTGCGATTGCTACCGTGACTACTACTAGTATTCTGACTACCACTACAACTACTACTACCACTATTGGTTCTACTTCTATTGCTATTACTACTACTACTACTATTTCTATTGCTACTCCTACTACTCCTGCTACAAGTACCACTACTACTCCTACTACTACTATCACTACTACTACTGCTTCTACTACTGCCCCAACTTTGACACCTACTCCTATTACTACTACAACTACTATTACAACAACTACTGCTACTACAACAACTACTAGAACTGCTACTACCGCTACTACTACAACAACTTCTGCTACCGCTGCTGCTACAGTAGCAACTCCTAGTTTTACTACTACTACTACTAAAACTGCTACAACTACTACTTCTATGACTTCTACTACTGCTACCACTACTACTGCTACTTCTACTACTATTACTACTATTACAACTATTACCACTACTACTCCTATTGCTACTACCACTACTACTACAACTACTACTATTGCAGCAACTACTACTACTGCTACAACTACTACTATTGTAGCTACTACTACTACTACTACTACTACTTCTATTACTAGTACAACTGATGCTGCTCCTACTCTTACTCCTGCTGCTACAACTACTCCTACTGTTACTACTACTACCACTGCGCCAATTACTATTACTCCAACTCCTACTCTTACTACTACTACTAAAACTACTACAACTACAACTACTACTACTACTAATAATACTACTAATATTACTAAAAGTACTTCTATTATTACAACTCATACTACAACTAATTCTACTAATACGACTACTACTACAATTAATACTACTACTACCACTACTACAAATACTGCTTCTTCTACAATAATAGTTACTACTACTACTACTGCTACTCCCACTCCTCCTCCAGCCACTACTACAACTACTACTCCTGCTAATGCTACAATGACCCCTACTCCTACTCCAACTCCTACTCGTGCTATTGCTAGTACTACTACTACCAATACTACTACTACTCCTACTACTACTTCTATTACTCGTAATACTATTACTACTGCTACTACTACTACTACTAATCCTCTTACTACAACTACTTCTACTACTTCTACAAGTATTACTATTGCTACAACTATAACTACAACAACAACTACTACTACAACAACAACTGCTTCTACTGCTGATGCTGTGAGTGCAACTCCTCCTACTACTACTACCACTACTTATATTATTGCTACAACAACAACTACTATCATTCCTCCCCCTAAAACTCCTACAACTACCACTACTACTACTGCTACTGCTACTACAACAACAACAACTACTACTATTACTTCTACTACTCCTACGACCACTAGTATTGCAATTACTACTACTGCTGCTGCTGCTAATACTGCTACTACTGCTACTACTGTTCCTACTACAACTACTACTACTACTATACCTATCAGTACTACTACTACTACTACTACTACTACTACTACTACTACTACTACTACTACTACTACTACTATTGCTACTACTAATATTGCCACCACTATTTCTATAAATACTTCTACTACTATTAGTACTACAATGATTGGTACTATAATTACTATTCATACTTTTGCGATTACTACCGTAATTGCTACTACGATTGCTACTACTAGTACTACTAATATCACTACTGATACTACTACTACTGCTACTATTAGTACTACTACTCTTGCTGCTACTTCTAGTTCTACTATTACTGCTACTACAACTACTACTACTACATCTACTTCTACTACTCCTACAACAACTATTGCAACTCCTACTACCACTGTTTCTACTACGACCACTACTCCTACTTCTACCCCTACCCCTACACCAACTCCTTTTACAACTACTACTACTAGTACAACTACTACTACTAATAGTAGTAGTAGCAATCATACTCGTATTAGTCGTAGTAATAGTAGTAGTAGCAGAAATAGGAGTAATAGAGTTGTAGTGGTGGTAGTAGTGGTGGTGGTACCTGCAATAGTAGCAGCAGCAGTAGTAGTAAAAGTAGTAGTAATAGTGGTGGTACCAGTAATAGTAGAAGTAGTAGCAGTAGTAAAAGTAGTAGTAGCATTAGTAGCAGCAATAGTGGTAGTTGTAGTTATACTAGAAGTAGTGGCAAGAGTAGTAGTTGTAGTACTTATTGTAGTAGCAATATTAGAAATAGTAGTAGTAGTAGTCATAGCAATAGTAGCAGTAGTAGTAGCAGTAATAATACTAGTAATAGTAGTTGTAGTAGCAGCAATAGCCGTTGAAGCAATAGTAGTTGTTGTATTAGTAGTAGCTGTAGTAGTAGAGGTTATAGTAGTAGTGGCAATAGTAGCAATAGTAGTAGTAGTATCAGTTATGACAGTAGTAGTACTAGTAATAGGAGTGGGAGTAGTTGCAATAGCAGCCATACCATTAGTTGGAGTGGGAGCAGTGGTAGCAGTAGCAGCATCAATTATAGTAGTAGTTGTAATACTAGAAGTAGTAGGAGTAGTAGTAGAAGTAGTAGTAGTAGTAGTAGTAGTAGTAGTAGGAGTAGTAGGAGTAGCAGTAGTAGTAAGAGGAGCAATAGTAGAAGTAGCAGTAGATATTGTAATAGTAGTAGTTATAGTACTAGTAGTAGTAGTAGCAGCAGCAGTAGCAGTTACAGTAGTAAAAGCCACAGCAACAGTAGTTGTAGTAGCAATTGTATGAGTAGTTGCAATAGTAGTAGAAATAGTAGTAGTGGGGGAATTTGTGGTAGTAGCAATACTAGTAGTAGTGGTAGTTGCATTGGTTGGAGGAGGCTGAGCAGTAGTAGCAACAGCAGCGGTAGCAGCAATAGTTGTAGTTGTAGGAGTAGTGGTAATAGTAGTAGTATTATTTGTAGTAGCATTAGTAGTAATAGTAATGCTGGTAATAGTAGTGGTTGTCGTAGAAATAGTAAGAGCAATAGTAACAGAAGTTGTAGTAGTAGTTGTAGCAGTTGCTGCGGTAGCAGAAGTAGCAGTAGTGGTAGTAGTAGTGATAGAAATAGTTGTTGTGGCAGTAGTAGCAGCAATAGTAATAGGGGCAATAGAATAAGAAGTAACAGTAGTAGTGGCAAAAGTAGAAGTGGTAGAAGTAGTAGTAGTAGTAGTAGCAGCAGCTCTAGCAGTAGTAGTAGCACTACCAGTAGTAGTAGTGGTAGCATTTGTTGTAGTATTGGCAGTAGCAGTAGGAGAAGCATAGTAGGAGTGGCAGTAGTACTAGTAGCAGTAGCTGTAGCAGTAGGAGCAATAGTTCCTGTGGTAGAAGTAGTAGTTGAATTAGCTATGGTAGTAGTAGCAGAAGTAATAGTCGTAGTTGTTGAAGGAGTACTAGTAGAAGTAGTAGGGGTAGCAGTAGTAACAGTAGTAGTAGTTCTAGAAGTAGTCACAGCAGTTATACTAGCATTTGTTGTGGTAGGATTTGTAATAGTAGCAGTTCTAGGACTAGGACTAGAGAGAGTATTAGTAGCAGTAGCATCCGTAGTTGTTGTAGAAATAACATAGTAGTAGGTGTAGTAGTTATAGTAGTAGTAGTAGCAATAGTAGTCGTAGTTGTAGTAGTAGCGGTAGTAGTAGTACAAGTAGTAGTAATAGTAGTCGTAGTGGTAGTAGAAGTAGTAGTAGTTGTTGTTGTAGCAGTAATAGTAGAATAAGTAGTAGTAGAAGTAGCAGTAATAGTTATAGTAGTAGTAGTAGTAGTACTAGTATTAGTAGTGGCAGTAGCAGTAGCAATGGTATTAGTAGTGGTAGTAGTAGTAGTACTGCTATTAGTAGTAGTAGTAGTAGTAGTAGTAGTAGTAGTAGTAGTAGTAATAGCAGCGGTAGTAGCGGCAGCAATAATAGTAGAGGTAGCTGCAACGGCGTCAACAACAATAATAATAGTAGAAGTAGCTACAGCAGCAGCAGTAGCAGTAGTTATCGTTGTTGTAGTAGTAGTGCCATTCGCAGTTATAGTAATAGTACTATACGCAGCAGCTATAGATGTAGAAGTAATAGTATGAGTGGTACTAGTAATTGTAGTAGCAGTAGTAGTAGTAGTAACAGTAGTAATAGGAGTAGTAGTTGTTGTAGTAGCAGTATCAGTAGGAGTAGTAGTAGTTGTTGTAGTAGTAATGGTACTAGTTGTAGTAGCAGATGTAGTAGTAGTAGTAGTAGTAGTACTAGGAGTTGAAATAGTGGTGGTGGTGGTGGTGGTAGTAGTAGTAGTAGTAGTAGTAGTCGTAGTAGTAGTAATAGTCGTAATTGGAGTAGTAGTTGTTTGAGAAGTAGTAGTAATAGGAGTTGGAGTAGTAGTATTGGTAGCAGTAGTAGTAGTAGTGGTTAGAGTAGAAGTAGTAGTAGTAGTAATCAGAGCAGGAATTGTTGTAGTTGTAGTAGTGGTATTAGTAGTAGTAGCAGTAGTAGAAGTAGTTGCCGAAGTAGTAGTAGTACAGCAGTAGTAGTTGTTATTGTAGTAATAGTCATAGTAGTAGGGGTAATAGAAGTAGTAGTTGTAGTAGCAGTTGCACTAGTAGTAATAACAATACTAGTAGGTTTAGTAGTTGTAGTAGATGTAATAGTTGTTGCAATAGTAGTTGCAGTAGCAGTAGGAGTAATAGTTGTAGTTGTTGTAGTAATAGTAGTAGTAGTAGCTGTAATAGTAGTTTTAGTAGTAGTAGTCATAGTAGTTGTAGTTGTTGTAGAAACAGCGGTAGCAGCAGTAGTAGTAATTTTGTATTAGTAGTTGTAGTAGTATTAGTACGAGTTGGAATAGGAGTAGTAGTAGCAGTAGTAGTAGGAGGAGGAGTAATAGTTGTAGAAGCAATAGTAGTAGTGGTAGTAAGAGTAGGAGTTGGAGTAGTAAAAGTCATAGTAGTAGTAGGAGTAGTAACGATAGTAGTAGTAGTAGTAATAGTAATAATTGTAGTAGTAGTAGTAGTAGTAATGATAGTAGTAGTTGTAGTAATAGTAATAGTAGTAGTAGTAGTAGCAGTAGTCGTAGAAATAGTTGTAATTGTATTAGTATTAGTAATAGAAGTAGTAGTACAAGCAGTAGAGTAGTAGTATTATTCATTGTAATAGTAGCAGAAGTAGTAGTAGTACTAGTAGTGGTGGTTGTGGTAGTAGAAGTAAGACTAGTAGGACTAACACTACTAGTAGTGGTAGTAGTAGTAGTAGTAGTTATAGTCGTAGTAGGCATAAGAATAGAAGTAGAAGTAGTAGCGACAGCAGTAGCAGTAGTAGAAGTTGTAGTAGCAACTGCAACAACTGCAGGATTAGGAGTACCTGTAGTAGGAGCAGGAGTAGTAGTAGTAGTAGCATGAGTAGGAATAGTTGTAGAAGTAGTAATAATTGTAGCAGTAGAAGTGATAGTTGTAGTAGTAGGAGTAGGAGAAGTGGTAGTAGTGGTAGGTGTAGGAATAGTCGTAGTAGTAGCACAAGTAGGAGTAGGAGTAGTAGTATTAATTCTGCTGCTATTGCTACTACTACTACTACTACTGGTAGTACTACTGCTACTAAAACCACTACTATTGCTGCATCTGTTGCTACTTCCGCAACTGCTACTATTGCTACTATTATGGCTGCTACTGCCGCTACTGCTACTACTTCCACGGCTACTGCTACTATTGCTAATACTACTACTGCAACAATTGCTACTGCTGCTACTGCCACTACGATTATTTATACAACCTCCAGTTCTGCTATTACTGCAACTTCTACTACTACTAGTATTACAACGGCTACTGTTACTGCTGCTTATACAGATACTGCTACTGCTACTTCTGCTACTTCCAATTCTACTATTTCTACAATTGCTAATACTAGCGATACAACTATAGATACTACTACTACTACTACTACTATAACAACAACAACAACAGCAACTACTACTCCATCCCCTACTGCTATTATTGTTGTTATTGCAATTACAACTACTACTACGGCTACTACTACTACTACTACTACTACTACTATTGCTACTACTCCAACTACTGCTACTGCTACTACTACTTCAACTGCAATTGCTACTACTGCTACAAATGCAACTACTACTATTACTACGGCTACTACTAAAACTTGTACTACTACGGCAAATGGTACTACTACTACTGCAACTACTGCGACTGCCACAACTATAACTACTGCAATTGCTACTCCTACTAATACTACTGCTACTCTTACGACTGCTACTACTACAACTTATACTACTACTACTACACTACTGCTACTACTACTACTATGACTACTACAGCTACTACTATAGCTACAACTGCTGCTACTATTGCTACCACTAGTACTACCACCACTACTATTTCTACAACTTCTCTTACTACTCCTACTACTGCTACTACTACAACTACAACTACAACTACTATTACTACTATTTCTGCTACTAAAAATGTTATTATAACTAAAACTACTATTACAATACTACTATTACTAATACTACTACTACTGATACTAATAGAATGACTACTACTACTACTACTACGACGACTACTCCTACTACTACTGCAACTACTGCTACAACTTCTACAACAACTACTACTGCCATTGCTACCGCTTCTATTACTACTATATTTACAACTTCTACTATTACAGTACGACGACTACCGCTAGAGCAACAACTATTGCTACTATTGCTATTTCTACTACTACTACTACTACCACTACAATTGCTACTACTACTGCTACTACTACTGCTAGTACTACTGCAACTATCACTTCTACTCCAACTACTACTCCTTCTCTGGCATCTATTCCTACTACTACTCTGACTCCTACTAGTACTACTACTAAACTGCAACTACTTTTGCTGTTAGTACTATTACTTCTCCTTCTACTGCTACTACTACTACTTCTCCTATTACCACTACTACTACTACTACGACCACTATTACTACTACTACTACTACTACTACTACTATTGCTACTACTTCTACTACTACTACTATTACTACCTCTACAACTACTGCTACTACTACTACTACTACTATTGCTACTACTTCTACTACTATTACTATTACTACCTATACAACTACTGCTACTACTACTACTACTACAACCACTATTGATACTGCTACTGCTACAATAGATGCTACTACTGTTGCTGGTACTATAGCTACGGCTACTACTATGACTACTACTGCTGCTTCTGCTACTAGTAGTACTACTATTACTACCTCTACAACTATTGCTACTACTACTACTGCTACAACCACTATTGATACTGCTACTGCTACAATAGATGCTACTACTGTTGCTGGTACTATAGCTACTGCTACTACTATGACTACTGCTGCTGCTTCTGCTACTAGTAGTACTACTATTTCTACTACTAATATTGCCAGTACTATTACCATGACTACTACTGCTACTTTGACTACCACTTCTACAACTACTACTACAACTGCGGCTACTACTACTACTTCTACTCCAACAACAACAGCCACTGCTACTGCTACTGCTAGTACTACTACTACTACTGCTACTACTATTGCTACTATTACTGTTGTTACTACTACTGCTGCTGCTGCTACTACTGCTACTGCTGCTGCTGTTACTACTAATACAACTACTGCTACTACTACTGCTGCTGAGACTGCTACTACTACAACTACTACTATGACTGCTGCTGCTGCAATTGTTGCTATTGCTACTGATACTACTACACCTACTTCTACTACTACTACTTCAGCGACTACTGTGACTACTACTACTACTACTACCCCTACTATTGCTACTACTGCAACTACAACTACTACTCCTGCTACTACTACTGCTACTACTATTGCAACTACTACTACTACTATTCATACTACTATTATTACTACTAGTACTACTACTAGTACTACTAGTACTACTACTACTACTACTACTACTACTACTACTACTACTATTCCTACTACTACAACTATTCCTACTACTACTACTGTTACTACTATTCCTGCTACAACTACTACCACTAGTACTACTACTACTATTACTAGTACTACTGTTGCTGCTGTTATTGTTGCTACTGCTACTACTCTTGCTACTACTACAACTACTACTACTTCAACTGCTACTACAACTACTTCTCCTACCATAGCAGCTACTCCAACTACTAGTACAACTACTACAGCTGTTATTGCTAGAACTAGTGCTACTGCTACAACTTTTGCTACTAGTACTCCTACTGCTGCTGCTACTACTAGTACCACTAGTATTACTACTACTGCTGCTACTAGTACTACTACTATAACTACTACTGCTACTACTACCACTACTACTACTCCTGCAATAGCAACTACTACTACTTCTCCGACTACTACTACTACTGCTACTACTACAACTACTACAACTATTGTTACTGTTACTAATACTACTACTACTACTACTTCTACTGCTGCTACTGCTGCTACCACAACAACTACTACTAATGCTACAACTACTTCTACTGCTAAGACTACCATAGCTACTGCTACTGCTATGGCAACTACTACTATTACTACCACTATTACTACAACTACTTCTTTTGCAACTATTACTACTACTACTACTACTACTAGTACTACTACTACTACTACTACTACTACTACTACTACTACTACTACTACTACTAATACAACTCCTACTACTACTACAACTGCTACTGCTGCAGTAGTTCTACCACTACTACTTCAACTACCTCTACTACTGCTACTGCTACTACTACTACTACTACTACTACTTCAACTACCGCTACTGCTGCTGCTGCTACTACTACTCCAACTACTACTACTCCAACTACTACTTTGACTACTAATACTAGTACTACTACTTCAACTACCGCTACTACTACTCCTGCTACTACTACTCCAACTACTACTTTGACTACTAATATTGCTACAGCTGCTGCTTCTACTACTACAACCACTACTATGACTACTAATATTGCTACTACTGCTGCTTCTACTACTACAACTACTACTACTACATTTTCTCCCCATACTACTACATCTGCTTATAGTAATGCAACAACAACTAATATTATTATCACTAATACTACAGTTGCTACAATGAATACTGCTACTACTTCTACTTCCACTGCAATAGCGACAACTTTGACTACTACTTCAATCACCGCAACTGCTGCTACTACAATAACTATTGCTATGATTACTACTACTGCTACTACTACTGTGGTTGCTACTACAACTGCTACTACTACCATTGCAGCTAGTGCTACTGCTTCTTCCATCAATACTACTACTCCTTTTACTACTACTACTACTTCTTTTACCACTACTACTACTACTATACCTACTACAACTTCTACCAATATTACTACTACAATAACAACTACTCCTGCTGTTGCAGCTACTACCAACATTGCAACTACTTGTACTATAACTACTCCTTTTCCTACTACTAATACTACTACTACTACTATTACTACTACTACTGCTACTGCTACTACTATTACTGCTACTACTACTACTACTGCTACTGTGACGAATACTAATACTACTCCTAGTACTACTTCAACTACTACTACTCGTGCTAGTACTACAACTACTATAACCGCTACTACTACTTCTACTACTACAACTACTGCTACTACTGGTACTACTGGCACTACTACTACTATTGCTACTACTGCTGCTATTACTACTAGTACTACTACCTTTGCTGCTACTGCTGCTATTGCTACTACTACTACTATTCCTACTACTACTACTTATGCTACTACTACAACTACTGCTACAACAACCACCACTACTACTGCTGCTGCTGCTGCTACTGCTAATCCTGCTACTGCTACTACAATGACAACTACTGCTACAACTACTGCTACCACCACTAGTGTGACTCCTCCTCCTACTACAACTACAACTACCAATACTACTACTACTACTACTACTACTACTACTACTACTACTACTACCACTACTACTACTACTTCTACAACTACTACTACTACAACTACTACTACTATTACTTCTACTACTAATACTACAACTATTACTACTCCACCTACTTCTACTACTACTACAACTGCCACTCCTACTGCTACTATTGCTGCTCTACTACTACTACTATATCTACAACTGCTATTGCTACTTCCACTACTGCTATTACTACTACTGCTACTCCTCCTACTACTACTACTGCTACAACTTCTACTATTACTGTTGCCACATCTATTGCTACTCCTACTGCTCGCACAACTACTACTGCTACTGCCAATTCTGCTACTACTAGTACTACTGGTAATACTACTAATGCCACAAGTACTATGACGACTTCAACTACTAGAACAACAACTACTACTATAACAACTACTATTACTCCTATTACAACAACAATAACTACTACTATTGAAACTAATACTGCTTCTGCTACTACTACTACTATGACTTCTTCTCCTGCTATTACTACTACTGCAACCAAGACTACTACTTCTCCTAATACTTCTACTACTACTACTACTACAACAACTACTCCTGATGCAGCCACTTCTACTACTGGTACTACTACTGCTATTGCTATTACTGCTACTGCTATTAATGCTGGTACAACTACTACTACTAGTACTACAACTACTACTACAACGGTTACTAATATTGCTGCTGCCACTACTACTATTTCTTCTAGTACAACTACTACTACAATTACTACTACTAGTACTACCAATACAATTGCTACTACTTCTACTGCGACTATACTAGTACTACTACTGCTACTACAGCTACTACAACTCATAATACTACTAACACTGCTGCTATTACTACGACTACTACTACGACTATTGCCACTGCTGCTTCTACTATTGTTATTACTACTTTTGCTAATACTACCACTACTACTACTACTACACTACTAGTACTGCTACTACTACCACCACCACTACTATTACTACTCTCACTCTTACTATTACTACCACTACGACAACTCGTATTGCTACTACTACTCATAATACTCCTACTGCTGGTCCATCTATTACTGCAACTACTACTGTTGCTATAACTAATACAACTACCACTACTCCTACTGCTATAACTAATGCTACAACTACTCCTATTACTACTACTACTATTGCTACCACTACTACTTATGCTGCGACTCCTACTGCTTCTACTATTGCAACTGCTACAATAGCCACAACTACTACTACTGCAAGAACTACTATTTCTATTACTACTACTACAGCTCATACTACTACTGCTACTACTGTTGCGAATGCTAATGCTACGGCTACTTTGGCTACTGCTACAACGACTTCTACTACTACGACTAATGTGACTACTACAACTGCTACTACTGCTGATACTATTACTGACACTACTACACCAACTCCTACTACTCCTACTACTGCTACTCCTAGTCCCACTACTACTCCTACTACTTTTACCACTACTACTACTATTACCAGGTGGACTGCTACTACAACAACAACAACAACAACAACTAGTCAAACAACTACTAAAGTTTCAACTGTTGCTACTAGTACTTCTTCTTTGCAATTGCTACTGCTAATACTACTACTATTACTGCAACTACTACTACTACCACCACCACTACTACTACAACTACTACTATGACAGCTTCTTCTACTACTACTACTACTACTACTCCAACAGCTAATACAAATGCTATTGCTGCTACTACTAATACTTCTACTACAACTACTACTGCCAATACTACCACTATTACTGCTATAACTACTACTACTACTACTACCACCACCACTTCTACTACAACAACTACTACTGCTACTATTACAACTACTACTAATACCACTACAACTATTGCTACTCGAACTACTGCTGTTGCTACTGCTATTAATGCTATTACCACTGCTGCTATTCTTACTACTACTACTCTACTACTCCTCCTACTGCTGCAACAACTACAACAACAACAACAACAACAACAATAACTACTACTACTACTACTACTACTACTACTACTACTACTACAACCTCCACTACTAGTACTCTCACTCTTACTACTACTACTGCTACTACTATAGATAATCCTACTACCACTGCTGCTGCTACTACTACTACTACTACTACTAACACTTTAACTACTACTACTATTGCTCTTGCAACTACTACTTTGGTGGTTGTTACTACTGCTACTACTACTACAACTGCTACTACGATTGCAGCTGCTACTACTACTATTTCTAGAACTGCTACTATTACTACCAATACTACTACTACTCTCCCTCCTACTACTTCTACTATTACTACCACTCCTACTTCTACTACTCCTCATACTGCTACTACAACTGCTCCTACTACTACTACTATTGCTACTCCTACAATGACTGCCGAAACAACTAATGCCAAAACTATTACCATTAGTACTGCTACTGCTACTACTACTATAACTACTGCTACTACAACTACTACTACTATTACAACCACTTCTACTACTGCTCCTACTTCTACTGGTACTACTACTACTGAATCAACTACTTCAACAACAACAACTACTACTACTGTTACAACCACTCTACTACTGTTTCTACTGCTACTACAACTATTACTACTGTTGCTGCTGCTACTACTACCACTACTAAGGCCACTTCTAGCACAACTGCTACTACTACTTTTGCTACTACTACTTCTACTGCTACTGCTATTACTACTTCTACTTCTACTACTACTACTACAGTTGCTGCTACTACTACTGCTATAGCAACTACTACTAGTGCTACTAAGACTACTCCTACAACAACTCATACTACTATTGCAACTGGTACACCAACTTCTCCTCCTCCCACTACTGCTACTACTACTGCTCATCCACCTACTATTGCTACTACTACTGCTACTACTACTACTACTACTACTATTGCTATTGCTACTGCTACTACAACAACTGCTACTACTGCTATAACTGCGACTACTACTACTACTACTACTACTACAAGTACTACTACTCCTACTACTAATGCTGGAATTGATACTACTACTACTGCAACTACTGTTACGACTTCTACTACTTCTGCTACTACTTCTTCTAGTACCACTGCTCTGTTGCTACTCTCACTCCTACTACTAATGCTACTACGCCTACTGCTCCTACTACTCATAATACTACAACTACTACTACTCTTATTGCTGCTACTATTATTATTCCTACATCTACAACTGCAACAGCAACTACAACTACAACTATTGCTACTAGTACTTCTACTACCACTACTAATACTACTAATCCTACATCTACGCTGCTACCACTGCTACTACTACTATTCCTACATCTACTTCTATTCGTACTACTACTGTAACTGCTACTACAACTACAACTACTGCAACTACTATTTCTACTACTACTACTATTACTGCCAATACTACTATTACTCTCACTCCAAATATTGCTACTACTACTACTACTCCTACTGATACTATTAGTTCCCCTTCTGCTACTACAACTCCTATTGCTACTATTACTATTGCTGCTACTACTACAACTGCCACAAATATTACTACTACTGCTACAACCACTACTACCATTGTTGCTACTATAAATACTGCTACTACTACTGCTTCAGCAGTACTACTACTACTACTGCTGCTGCTACTACTACTAGAACTACTACTAGTACTGCTACTACTTCTTTTGCGAATCCAACTACTACTGCAACTACAATTGCTACTACGACTACTGCTACTGCTACTACTACTACACAACTACTGCTACTGCTACTACAGTTGCTTCTATAACTATAACTACAACTACTACCACTGAAACTACTACTATTACCACTACTACAACAACTACTACACTACTACTGCTACTACTGCTACCGCAACTACTACTATCACTACACATACAACTAGTCCTACTTCTTTTACAACAACTACTACTACGACTACTCCTACTACTACTACAACAACTATTTCTACTACTCCTACTGGTACTACTACTACTAGCACTACTACTACTAGTCCTTTGCTGTTGCCGCTTCTCCTACTACTACTACTACTATTACTACAACTGTTATTACTGCTACCACATCTACTACTACTACAACTGCTACAACTACCACTGCTAACATAACTACTACAACTATTTTTACTAGTACTTTTGCTACTTCTACTGGCACTTTGACTACTACTACTACTAATTCTGCTGCAACTTCTGCTACTACTAATGCAACTACTACTACTACTGCTGCTGCTGCTACTAATGCAACTACTATTACTACTACTTGTACTACCACTAATACTTCTACTGCTACTGCTACTACTACTATTGCTACTCCTACTCCTACTACTCCTACTACAACTGCTACTACTACCCTCTTACGACTACTACTAGTAGTTGCTACTAGTGCTTCTGCCACTTCCGCAACTACTACTTCTACTCCAACAAATGTTGCTGCCACAACTGCTACTCCAACTACCAAAACTTCTTCTACTACTACTAGTACTACTACTACAAGGGCTACTACTACTACAACTACAACAACAACTACTACAACTCTCACTCCTACTACAATGACTACTACTACTGCTTTTGCTACCACTACTCCTAATACTATTAACAATACTACAATGAGTACTCCTACTGCTATTACTATTGCTACTACTACTCCACCTCCTCCTCCTCCTACTCCTACTACTACTACTGCAATAACTACTAGTACTATTGCTACTGGTACTACTGCTGCTGCTACTACTTGTGCTACAACTTCTACAAATACAACAACTGCTGCAATTGCTTCTAGTACTCCTACTACTACTCCTACAGCCACTACAGCTGAATACTACTAACACTGCTGCTATTACTACTACTACTACCACGACTATGGCTACTGTTGCTTCTGCTATTGCTATTACTACTTAAGCTAATACTACGACTACTACTACTAATACACTACTACTACTACTACTACTACCACTATGACAACTCGTATTGCTACTACAACTCATAATACTACTACAGTCGGTCCCTATATTACTACAACAATAACTACAACTACTAGTACTGCTGCTACAACTAATACAACTACCACTACTCCTACAGCTATAACTAATGTTGCAACTACTCCTATTAATACTACAACTAATGTTACCACTACTACTTGTACTGTGATTCCTACTGCTACTACTACTGCAACTGCTACAATAACCACAACTACTACTACTGCAAGAACTACTATTTCTATTACTACTACTATAGCTCGTACTACTACTGCTACTACTGCTACGAATGCTAATACTACCGCTACTATCGCTGCTGCTCGCACTACTTCTACTAATATGACTATTGCGACTACTACAACTGCTACTACTGCTGATACTACTACTGACACTACTACTGCTACTGCTAGTCCAACTACTACTCCTACTACTTCTACCAGTACTACTACTACTACCACCAGGACTGCTACTATGACTAATACTACTACTACTGCTGCTGCCGCTACTACTACTACTACTACTAGTCGAACAACAACTACAAATGCTACTATTGCTACTAGTACTTCTTCTACAGCAACTGCTACTGCTAATACTACTACTATTACTGCTAATACTACTACTACTACAACTACTACTATGACTGCTACTACTACTACTACTCCAACAGCTACTACAAATGCTACTGCTGCTGCTACTACTTCTTCTACAACTGCCACTGCTAATACTACTACTATTACTGCTACAACTACTACTACTGCTGCTGCTGCTGCTGCTACTACTACTACTACTACTACAACTATTGCTACTCCTACTACTGCTGTTGCTACTGCTATTAATGTTACTACCCCTGCTGCTATTCTTACTACTACTATTGCTACTACTCCTCCTGCTACAGCTGCGACAACTACAACAACAACAACAACAACAATAAGTACTACTACTACTACTACTACTACAACCTCCAGTACTAGTACTCTCACTCCTACTGCTATTGCTAATACTATACATAATACTACTACCACTGCTGCTCCTACTTCTACTACAACTACTAGTACTTTAACTACTACTACTATTGCTCCTGCAACTACTGCTTTTGCGGCTACTACTTTTGCTTCTACTACTACAACTGTACTACGATTGCAGCTGCTACTACTACTATTTCTACTACTACTACTATTACTACCAATACTACTACTACTCTCCCTCCTCCTACTACTACTATTACTACCACTCCAGCTTCTACTACGACTCCTCTTATTGCTGCTAGAACTGCTCGTACTACTACAACTATTGCTACTGCTACAATGACTCCCACAATAGCTAATGCCAAAACTATTACCATTAGTACTGCTACTACAACTACTACTATTACTACTACTACTATTACAACCACTTCTACTACTGCTCATACATCTACTGGCACTACTACTACTGATTCAACTACTGCCACAACTACTACTACTGCTACTGTTACAACCACTACTACTACTGCTCCTATTGCTACTACTGCTACTACTGCTGTTGCTATTGCTACTACTCCTACTAAGGCCACTTCTAGCACAACTGCTACTACTACTTTTGCTATGTCTACTGCTACTGCTACAGCTACTACTACGGCTACTACTACTACTACTACTATTGCTGCTGCTGCGACTACAACAACTACTACAACTATACTACTACCACTACTAGTACTACTAGCGCTACTAAGACTACTCCTACGACAACTCATACTGCTACTGCAACTAGTACACCAACTTCTCCTCCTCCCACTACTGCTACTACTCCTCCTCCTCCTCCTCCTCCTACTACTACTACTACTACTACTACTACTACTACTACTACTACTACTACTACTACTACTACTACTATTGCTATTCCTATTGCTACTACTACAATTGCTACTACTCCTACAACTACGACTACGACTACTACTTCTGCTACAACTACTGCCACTCCGACTACTACTACTGAAATTGTTACTACTATTGCTGGTACTACTATTACGACTTCTACTACCTCTGCTACTACTTCTTCTTCTACCACAGCTGTTGCTACTCTCACTGCTACTACTAATACTACTACTCCTACTGCTACTAGTACTCATAATACTACAACTACTACTGCTACTATTGCTGCTACTATTGCTGCTACCACTACTACTATTACTACTATTCCTACATCTAATTCTGCTACTACTACTACTACAACTATTGCTACTACTACTTCTACTACCACTAATACTACTACTAATCCAACATCTACTGTTACTACTTCTATTTCTACATCTACTTCTGCTACTACTACTATTGCAACTACTACTACAACTATAACTACTGCAACTACTATTTCTACTACTACTACTATTACAGCCAATACTACTGTTACTCTCACTCCTACTACTGCTACTACTACAACTACAATAACTACTACTACTACTAATGCTACTACTATTGCTACTACTATGACTACTGCTACTACTATAACAACAACTACTACTACAACAACTGTTGCTACTACTCGTACTGCCACTACTGCCACTACTACTACGACGACTACTACTACAGCTACTACTACTACTAATGCTACTACTACAGCTACTACTATGACTACTGCTATGACTATTACTACTATTGCCAGTACTACTAAAACTACTATAGCTAATATAGCTACAACTACTACCACTACTTCTACTACTACTACTGCTACTACTATTGCTACTACTACTACTACTGCAACTACTGCTACTACTGCTACTCCTACTATTGTTGCTACTAGTACTACTACCACTACTATAGTGTGACTACTACTAGTACTACTACAATTACTATAACTACTACTACTACAAGTAAAACTACTACTTCTCCTTCTACTACTCCTTGAACTAATCCCATTACTATTGCTACAACTACTCCTACCTCTCCTAATACTACTACTTGTACTACTACTACAACTACTACAACTACAAAAACTATTCCTACTACTGCTCATACAACAACTACTACTACTGCTGCCGCTATTACTACAACTACTACTGCTGTAACTCCTAAACCTACTACTACTACTATTGCTACTGCTACTACGATTGCCACAACAACTATTCCCACAATTATTACCACTAGTACTGCTACTGCTACTGCTACTATTACTGCTTCTGCTACTAATGCTACTGCTACAACTACCACTACTACTACCGCTAATGCAACTACTACTTCTACTACTACTACTACTACTACTACTACTACTGCTTCAACTACTACTACTACTACTACTTATGCTATAATTACCACAACTACTACTGCTACTACTACTGTTGTTACTACTAATAATACTAATACTAATACTACTACAACTGCTACTACTACTGTTGTTACTACTAATAATACTAATACTAATACTACTACAACTGCTACTACTACTGCTGTTACTACTAATAATACTAATACTAATACTACTACAACTGCTACTACTACTACTAGTGCCACAACTACTACTACTTTTGCTACTGTTACTGCTCCTAGTACAACTACTATTACACCTAATGCTACCGCTGCTACTACTGCTACTACTGTTAATTTTGTTGCTACTACCACTACAACTACTACCATTGCTAACTATTGCAACTGCTACTGCTACAGCTACTACAACTACTGCTACTGTTGCTGCTTCTCATACAACTACAACTTGTCCGGCTACTACTACTTTCGCTAGTACTGCTACTACTACTTCTACTACTACAATAGCTACTGCTACTACTATTAATGCTACTACTACTACTACTACTACTGTCTGTACTACTACTTCTACTACTACAATAGCTACTACTACTACTCCTAGCCCTGTTACTACTACTACTATCCGTACTACTACTACTACTACCACCACCACCACTAAATACTACGACTACTGCTTCAACTATTACAACTACTGCTACTACTATTGCTACTGCTACTACTCCTACCACAACTACTA
This sequence comes from Trichopus zeylanicus subsp. travancoricus, assembly GCA_005019695.1. Classification (NCBI taxonomy): domain Eukaryota; kingdom Viridiplantae; phylum Streptophyta; class Magnoliopsida; order Dioscoreales; family Dioscoreaceae; genus Trichopus; species Trichopus zeylanicus. Next base: position 37,009 of record RXID01021663.1, read on the forward strand.
CTGTCACTACTGCTACTGCTACTACTACTACTACTACTACTACAGCTGCTGCTGCTCCAACAACTATTGCTACTGGTACTACTCCTACTACAGCCACCACTACTGCTACTGCTACTGCTACTACTCCAACTCCAACTTCAACCAGTACTACTACTATCATTACTATTCCTACTACTACTACTACTGCTATTTCTACAACTACTACTACTCCCCCTACTACTACAACTGCTACTACTCGTATTGCTACCACTATTACTACTTGCTACTAGTACTAATGCTACTTCTACAACTACTATTGCTTCTACTATTGCTACAGCTCCAAATGTTGTTGCCACAACTGCTACTCCTACAACCATAACTGGTACTATTGCAAATAATACTACAACTACAACAGCTACTACTACAGATACTACTACTACTACTCCCACTCCTACTACAACTACTATTACTACTACTCTTGCTACCACTACTCCTAATACTACAACTAATAATATTACTACTACTACTATTGTTCCTACTTCTACTACTATTGCTACTACTACTACTGCTGCTGCTGCTATAACTACTTATCTCATTGCTACTGGTAATACTACTATTGCTACTGCTACTAATGCTACCGTCACTGCTGCTACTCCTACTACTACGAGTGCTATTGCAACTACAACTTGTGCTACTACTAATACAACTACCACAACAACTGCTGCAACTACTAGTACTGCTACAACAACTACTACTACTACTCTAACTCACGCTACCACTACTACTACTACTAGTCCTATGGCTACTACTACTCATAATAGTACTAATACTACTGCTATTACTACTACTACTACAACTACAACCATTGCTCTTACTGTTGCTACTGCTATTACTACTACTTTTAATACTACCACTACTACTACTACTACTAGTACCACTACTACTCTCACTCCTACTACCACTACTACTACGACTACTCCTACTGCTACTACTACTCATAATACTACTGCTGCTACTCCTACTAATACTGCTACTACTACTACTACAACTACAATTTCTACTATTTCAACTACAACTATTACTACTACAACTACTACTAGTACTAGTCTAATTACTACTACTACTATTGCTATGGCTACTACCAGTACTGCGACTCCTACAACTCCTATAACTGTAATTGCTACAACTGCTGCAGCTACTAATACCACAACAAATACTACTACTACTACTACTCCTACTGCTCGTGCAACTACTGCTACAAGTGTTGCGAATGCTAATGCTACTGCTACTATTGCTACGACTACTACGGCTGCTACTACTACTATTATTGCGACTACTACTACTACTCCTACTCCTACTACTACTACTCCAACTCCTACTACTGCTACTACTGCTACTGCTAAATCTACTCTTACTACTACTACTTCTACAACAACTACTCCTACTACTGCTACTGCTAATCCTACTACTTCTACCACTACAACTACTACAACTACTACTAATACTACTGCTAGTACGACGGCTACTACTACTACTACTACTAGAACAACTACTCCTATAGCTACTACAATTGCCACTGCTACTATCTCCTACTACTACCACTACAATTGCTGCCGCTAATACTACAACTATTACTTCTAGTACGACTGCTAATACTACTTCTACTACTGCCACTACTACTACTCCTCCTATCGCCATTCCTATTACGACTAATACTTTGGCTGCTACTACTGCTGTTGCTATTGCTACTACTACTAGCACTACTTCAACTACTATTACAACAACAACTACTACTACTAACATTGCTACTACTCTAACTACTACTACTGCAACAACTCTTACCAATGCAACAATTACTTGAATTGCTACTACTACTGCTGCTGCTGCTACTACTGCTACTACTACTCCTACAACTACTACACTACTACTATTACTGCAACTACTAGCAATACTATTGCCTCAACTGTTACTACTACTACTGCTAATGCTCCTAGTACTACTGCTACTAATCCTAGTGCTACTACTACTAATGCTACTCCTACAACAACTATTATTGCTGCTACTACTAGTACCGCGACTCAACTCCTACTACTACAGCTACTGTAAGTACCGTTGCTATTTCTATTACTGTTGCTATACTACTTCTGATTCTGCTTGTACTACTACCACTCCTACTACATGTTCTACTACTGCTGCTACTGCTACTACTGCTACTACTTCTACTACTACTACCCCTTCCACTGCTACTACTACTACTACTATTACTAAGACTACTATTACTGCTATGACCACAACTATTGCTATTAGTACTACTATCACTATTACAACTTGCTACTACCACTAATGCCACTACTGCTACTATAACTGCTACAACTTCTGCTCCTACTGCTAATACTGCTGCCTCTACGGCTTCTCCTTCTACTACTAACGCTACTATTGTAACTACTATTGCTACAACTACTACTATTGCTGCTACTATGACTACTACTACTTCTGCCACGAATACTACTACTACTTCTGCCATGAATACTACTACTACTACTGTTGTTGTTGCTGCTACTACTAGTAAAACTACTACTGCCATCGCCACTGTTACCACTACTACTTCTACTACTACCAATACTACAATTCCTACTACTGCTACGTCTACTACTTCGACTACTGCTACTACTCCTACTACTTCTATGCCTAGTACTTCTACTACAACAACAATAATAACAACAACAACAACTGCTACTACTATTACTACTAGTAGTAGTAGTATTAGTAGTACTTCTACTTCAACTCTAGCTACCACTACAACTACTACTACTACTCCTACTTCTACCACAAATGTTGTTGCCCCTACTCCTACTACAACTACTACTACTAATATTGTTGTTGTTGCTACCATCACTGTAGCTACTACTACTAGTACTACAAATACTACGACTATAACGACTACCACTACCACTACTAATGCAAAAACTACTATAATTGTTACTGCTGTAGCTGCAGCTGCTACTACTACTCCTACTCCTACTCCAACTCCTCTGCTACTACTACCACTACTACAACTACTCCTACTACTAATAATAGAAATACTACTCCTATTGCTAGTACTACTACTACTACAACAACTATTGCTGCTGCTATTGCTACAGCTGCTGTTATTACTTTTACTTCTATTTCTACCACTACTCCTCCTACTACAACTCCTGCTATAACTAGTACTACTCCTACTCCTACTAGTCCTACTACTAATCCTACTCCTTCTACTGCTACTACTGATGCTACTACTACTACTACTATTGTTACCAATAATACAACTACTTCTACTACAACTACCACTACTACTACTCCTATTACTACGACTACTACTAGTACTACTACTACTATTGCTAATCCTATGACTACTACTACTACTATGACTACAACTACCACTACTACTCCTATTACTACTATTACTGCTACTACTACTGTTACTACAATTAGTAGTATCGCTCACACTATTGCTTCCATTTCTACTACTGCTGCTACTAATACTATTGCTACGACTGCGAACGCCACTACTACTACTAAAATAATAACTACTACTATTTCTATTACTGCTTCAACTACTGCTGCCACTGCTATTATTACTACTGCCACTACTAATACCACTACTATTACTACTGCTACTACGCTACGACTATTACTACTACTTCTACTATAACAACTACAACAATAATAACTACTACTAGTACTACTACAACTACTACGACTACTATTACAACTATTACTATTACTTCTACTTCTATTGCTACTATAACTACGACTATAATTGCTACTACTACTACGACAACGAGTACACCTACTACTTCTACTACTCATACTACAACAACGGATGCTACTACTACTAGTACTATCTCTATTCCTAGTCCAAGTACTCCTACTACTACTAATCAAACTATGACAAATGCTAGTAAAACCGCTGCGACTACTCCTACAACTGCTGCTACTACTACTACTACTACTACTAGTACTACTATTACTACAACTACTACTTCTACTACTCCTCCTACAATAGCTACTACTAGTACTATTGCTACTGTTGCCACTGCTACAACTACTAGAACAAGTATTACAGCAACTGCTACTATTGCTACTGCTAGTGCTACTACTACTACTACAACTACTGCTACTACTAGTACTACTGCCAGTGCAACTACTACTGTTGCTGCTGCTGGACTACCACTTCTACTATTGCTAGTACAACAACTACGGCTAGTGCTACTACTACTACTATTGCTAGCACTACTACTACTGCTACTGCTGCTAGTACTACTACTTCAACTGCTACTACTACTACTACTGGTACTACTACTACTATTGCTACTACCCCTATAACTTTTACAACTATTGCTACTACTACTACAACTAATACTACTCCTTCAACAGCTACTGCTGCTACTGCAACAACTATTACTACTACTACTATTGCTACTACTATTACTACTATAACTACTGCTACTACTGCTGCTACTATTACTACTGCTACTACTACTATTACTACTACTACTAGTTGCTGCTACTACTCCTACCACTTCTGCAACTACTACTACTGCTTCTAACAATCCTACTACCACTACTACTTCTTCTACTACTAGTACTATTGCTACTACTACTATTACAATAACTACTCCGACTGCTACTATTATTACTACTACTACTATTATTGCTGCCACTATTAGTATTACTACTACAGCTACTACTACTGCTGCTGCTGCTGCAACTGCTGCGACAATAACTACTACTGCTACTATTACGGTTGATGCTGCTGTTGTTGCTACTCCTACAACAACAACAACTACTACTAGTAGGAGTAGGAGTTGGAGTTGGAGTAGTAATAGCAGCAGTGGCAGTAGTAGAAGTGGCAGTAGTAGTAGTAGTAGTCCCAGTAGTAGTAGCGATAGCAGTAGTAATAGTTATAGTAGTAGTAGTGCTGCAAGTAATAGTAGCAGCAGCAGTGGTAGTAGCAGCAACAACAATAGTAGTAGTAGTAGTAGTAATAGTAACAACAGCAGTAGTAGTAGTATTTGTAGGATTATTTGGAGTTGTAGTTGTTGGAATTGTAGTAGTAGCAGTAGTAGCTGTAGGTGGAGGAGTAGTAGTAATAGTAGTAGGAGTAGTAGGAGTAGGAGTAGTAGCAGTAATAGTTATTGGGGGAGGAGTAGTAGTAGTAGCAGTAGTGGGATCAGAAGTAGGAGTAGTAGTAATAGAAGTAGTAGTAGTAGCACTAGTACTAGTAGTAGTAGCAGCAGCAGTAGTTGTAGAAGTAGTAGTCGTAGTAGTATTTAAAGTTGTTGTACAAGTAGTGATAGTGGAAGGAATAGAAGTAGTAGTAGTTGTACTAGTAGTAATGAAGTACTAGTCTTAGTAGTAGTAGAAGAAGCTGTAGTAGTAGTAGTAGCAGTATTAGCACCAGCAGCAGCAGTAGTATAGTAGTAGTAGTAGTAGTAGCAATAGTTGTACTAGTAGTACTAGTAGTAGTA
>RXID01021663.1:45000-157500 GCA_005019695.1 Trichopus zeylanicus subsp. travancoricus
GTTGTAGTACTAGTAGTTGTAGTAGTAGTAGTAGTAGTGGTAGTAGTAGTTGTAATAGCAGTATTGGTACTGGTAGTAGTAGTAGTCGTATTGGTGGTGGTAGTAGCAGTTGCAGGAGTACTAGTTTGAATAGGTGCTGGAGAAGGACTAGTAGTAGGGGTACTTGTAGCAGTGGTAGCAATAGCAGTAGTAAAATTGATAGTAGTAGTTGTGGTAGTAGTAGTAGTAGCTGTAGTAGTTGTTGTTGTGGCAATAGTAGAAGCAGTATTAGCAGTAGTAGTTGTAATGGTATTAGTAGTAGTTGTTGTTGTAATAATAGCAGTAGGAGTAATAGTTGTAGTAGTTCTTTTACTACTGCTTACGACTACTACAATTACTATCATTGCTACTACAATTGCTATCACCACTGCTATTACTACTAGTACTGGTACTACTACTACTACTATTATTAATATTACAACAACTACTACTACTACGGCTACTGCTCCTCCTACTATTACTACTATTAATATTACAACAACAACTACTACTACGGCTATAGCTCCTACTACTACTACAATTACTATTACTATTACTACTTTTACTACTACTGCTACTACTATAGAAACTGCTACTACATCTACATCTACTTCTACTGCTACAACTACTTGTGCTACTACAACTACTAGAGCTAAGACTACTGCTGCAACTACTGTCGCTAATGTTATTCCTACTGCTACTACTACTACTATTTCTACTACTACTATTGCTAATACTACTACTACTACTACTACTGCTATTTACTACAACTACTCCCGCTCCTACTACTACTACAACTACTGCAAATACTACTACTAGTTCTAGAATTGTTGCTGCTACTACTACTACTACAAATACTGCTGCTGCTGCTGCTCCTCATCCTCCTGCTACTGCTCATACTACTACTGTTACTGCTACTACTACTATTTTTGCCATTACTAATACTTACTAGAGCTACTATTACTGCTATTGCTACTTCAACTACTACCACTACTGCTATTACAACGATTACTATTACTACTATTGCTGCTATTGCTAATACTACAACAACAACAACTACAACGGCTGCTACTACTACTACTACAACTACTATTGCTATAGCTACTGCAACTACTTCTACTATTATTGCTACTACTACTGTAACTGCTACTACTGCTACATCTACTAATACTGCTACAACTACTACTACTCCAGCTACTGCTGCTGCTACTACAGCTATTACTACTACTACAACTACTGCTACTACTATTGCTGGTACTAATGTTGCCACTACTACCACTACTACGACTACGGCGACAACAACTACTACTAATCCTACTACTACTACAACTACTTCCATTACTACTACTACTACTACTATAGCTATGACAACTGCTACTACTACTACTCCTACCCCTACTCCTACTACTACTAAATTGCTTCTAGTAGTAGTACTACTACTACAACTCTTACAACTACTCCAACTACGACTTCTACACCTACTGCGACTCCTACTGCTACTACAACTACTTCAACTACTACTACAGCTACTAGCACTACTACTTTTAATGCTGCTACCGATGCTACTTCTACTACTACTACTACTGCTGTTGTTGCTGCTACTACTACTACTACTACTACTACTACTACTACAAGTACTACTACAACCACTACTGCTTCTATTATTGATACTACTACTACACTACTACTACTAATACGAATACAACAACTATTACTGCTACGATTATGGCTTGTACCACTGATACTATTGTTGCTACTACTACTATACTACATGTACTACTACTATGCCAACTACTACTGCTACTACTACAACTACTCCTACTGCTACTATTACTACTTCTACTACTACTAATACAATAACAACAACTACTACTGATACTACTTCTACTACTACCACAACAACTTCTACTACTACCACTAATACTACTATTAATTTTACTACTGCCATTGCTACTCCTACTACTGTTATTACTACTATACAACTACAATTACTGTTTCTAATACCACCACCACTACTACTACTACAGCCACTGCTAATACTACTATCTCGAGTACTATTACTAGTAGTAGTAGGGGTACTACTACTACTACTATTACTCCTACTGCTGCTACTTCTTCTTCTACAACAGCTCAAACTACAGCAATTACTTCTGCTTCCGCTGCTACTACTAATATCACTACTACTACTACAACTCCTCCTACTGCATCTACTATTACTACTTCGACTACTACTGTTACAACTACTACTATCGCTACTACTACTACTACTTCTCTTGCTACTACTAATACTACTACTCCTAACACTCAGACTACTACTACTGCAACTGCTACTACTACTACTACTACTACTATTGAAACTATTACTCATACTACAATTACTACTACTCCTAATATAGCTACCGCTACAACTACTACTACTTCTATAACTACAACTGCTAATGCTGCTACAATGACTATTACTGCTGCTACCACCACAGCAACTACTACAACTATTGCTACTACTACTTCTACTGCTACTACTATTACTACTGCTACCATCACAGCAACTACTTCTACTGCTACTACTACTACTACTACTACTATTCCTACTACTACTACAACTATTACTTCAACTACTACTACTACTGCTACTAGTACTATTAATACCACAACTACTGCTACTACTAATATTGTTGCTACTGCTACTGCTACGGCTACTGCTACGACTACTACTACTACCGCTATGACTACTACAGCAACAATGACAACTACTAATACTAGTATTGCTACCACTTCTACTAGTAGAGTACTAGTACCACTACTACAACTACTACCACTACTACTACTACTACTGCTTCTACTACTACTGCAACTTCTACTACATCTACTACTTCTACTAGTACTTTCGCTACTTCTACTACAACTACTACTAATACAATTACTACTTCAACTACTACTACAACTACGGCTTCTACTATTATTGCCGCTGCTGCTGCTACTACAACAACAACTACTACTACTCCAACTACAACTACTACAATTATTACTATTGATTCTCCAACTTCGACTACTACTGCTAGTACAACTATAGCTACTACTACCGCTACTGCTACTGCTACAACAGCTACTACTACTACTGCTACTACTACTACTACTGCTGCTTCTCCCACTTCTACTACTTATTGTACTACTACTGCTCCTATTGAAACTTCCACTACATCAACTACTCCTACTACTTCTAGTACAACTACTACTAGTACTACTACAACTAGTACAACTTCTACTATTGTTACGGTACTACTACTACTACAACAGCTACTACAACTACTACTGCTACTACTGCTGCTGCTGCTTCTCCCATTTCTACTACTTATTGTATTACTACTACTCCTATTGAAACTTGCACTACATCTACTACTACTACTTCTAGTATAACTACTACAACTACTACCACTACTACTACTGCTACTGCTTCTACTACTATTGTAGCTTCTACTACAACTACTATTTCTACTAGTAGCAGTAGTAGTAGTAGTACCACTACTACAACTAGTACCACTACTACTACTGCTACTACTTCTACTACTACTGTAGCTTCTACTACAACAACTAATAATACAATTACTACTTCAACTACTACCACAACTACGGCTTCTACTATTATTGCTGCTACTTCTACTACTACAACAACCACTACTACTACTCTAACTACAACTACTACAATTACTACTATTAATTCTCCAACTTCGACTACTACTGCTAGTACAACTATAGCTACTACTACCGCTACTGCTACTGCTACAACAGCTACTACTACTACTGCTGCTTCTCCCACTTCTACAACTTATTGTACTACTATTGCTCCTATTGAAACTTGCACTACATCTACTACTACTACTACTTCTAGTACAACTACTACTAGTACTACTACAACTAGTACAACTTCTACTATTACTACAGTACTACTACCACTACAACTACTACTACGGCCACTACTACTGGTGGTACTACTACTGCACCTACTACTGCCACAGCTCCTACTCTTGCTCCTACTAACATTATTACAACAACAACTACTACTACTACTTCTGTTATTACTGCTATGACTGCTATTATGGCTACTAGTGCTACTAGTGCTACACTGCTATGACTGCTACAACAGCTATTACAACAACTATTACTACTACTATTAATACTACTGCTGCTGCTGCTACTACTGTTATAGTTGCTGTAACTATTACTACTACTACTACTGTTACTACTGCTACTACAGCTGCTACAACAACTACTACCAATGCTACTACTTCTACTATTACAACTACAACTGCTAGTACTGCTACTACTTCTACTGCTAATTTTGATAGTACTACTACAACTACAAGTACCCCAACTTCTATTAATGCTACTACAACTACTACAGCTATTTTCACTACTACTATTGCTACTATTACAACTTTCACTACTACTACTGCTACTACTGCTACTGTTGCTACAGCTGCAACTGCTATTATTGCTCCTTCTACTACTACTCTAGCTGCTATTACTACAACTACTACTTCTACTATGACTACTACAACTACTACTACACTAACGCTAGTACTACTTCAACGACTGCTACTATTTCTGCTAATACTACTTCAACTACTTCTACTACCACTACTACTACTGTTGTTGTTGTTGCTACTGTTACTACTTCTACTACTATTGCTACTTCTCTTATTACTATGACTATTGCTATTAATACTACTGCTACTACTTCCACAATGGCTTCAACTACCACTACTATTACTACAACTACAACTACTGCTACTACTGCTGCAGCTACTACTAGTACTCCTACAGCTGCCGCTGCTGCTACTGCTACTACTACTATTATTACTGCAGCTGCTGCTTTACTATTGCAGCTACACTCCTACTACTACTACTACTGCTACTACTCCTCCAACTGCATCTTATGCTACTACTACTATTGTTGCTACTACTTCAACAAATACTGCAACAACTGCACTAACTACTACCAGTACTCCTACTACTATACCTGTGGCGGCTGTAACAACTACTACTTATGCTACTCCTTCAACTACCTCCACTACAACTATTATTGCTACTGCTACAGCTACTACTGCCACAACAACAACAACAACTACTACGACTACTACTATTATTTTTACCAATGATACTCCAACTAATAATGCTATGACTACTACTTCTGCGACTACTACTACAACTGCTACTCCTGCTACTATTGCTACTGCTAGTACTATTATAGCTGCTTCAACTACTACTGCTATTGCTACCACTATAACTGTTGCTACTATTACTACTACTACTACAGTTGCTTCAACCACTATTGCTACTACTAAGGCTGCAACTACTACTACTACTTCTAATACTGCTCCAATATCTACTACAGCTACTACTACTCCTATCGCTACTGCTACTACTCCTACTTCTGCTGCTCCTACTAATACTACTACTGCTACCCCTACAACTGCTACTGCTACTACTACTACTATTACTACTACTGCTACCGCAACTACTACTATTACTACTACTACTGCTACTACTACTACTACAACAACAACAACTACCACCACTACTGCAATTACCATTACTACTACAATAGCTGCTATTGCAACTACCCCTGCTACCACAGCTACTTCTCCAACAACAACAACAACTACTACTACTACTACTACTACAACTACTAGTACGACTACTTATATTGCTATTGCTACTACTATTACTTCTCCAACTACTACTACTACTACTACTAATACAAATGTTACAACTACTACTTCTACAACTACTACTATTACTGCTACAACAACTACTTCTACTATGACTACTACTACTACTACTTCTACTACTACTAATAGTAATACTATTACTTCCACAACTAATGAAACTCTTACTGCTACTACTACCCCAACTAATGCTAGTACTACTACAACTACTATTGCTACCATTGCTGCTACTACTACTGCTACTACTATTACCATTACTGCTGCTGCTACTACAGCTAATACTACCATTACTCCTACTACTTCAACTATTATTACTACTACTAATAATGCTAATACTACTATTTCTCCTACTACTGCTACTATTACTACAACTGCTACTACTACTAATACTAGTATTACTACGCCTACTACCACAACTCCTACTGCTACTACAACTATTAGTAATGCTATTATTACTACTATTGCTACGCTTACTATGACTACTACAACAACTACTACAACTTCTGCTACAACTTCTACTACTGCTACTACTACCGCTGCTTCTGCTACTACACCTACTACTACTATTTCTACTACTACTGCTGCTGCTACTACTACTTCTAATACTACTACTAGTACAACAACTAGTACAATTGCTACTACTACAGCTACAACTATTAGCCTTGCCAGTTGTATTGCTACTGCTGCTATTTCTACTACTTTTCCCACTATTACTACTACAACTACAATTATTCCTACTACTACTACTACTACTCCTGCTACTCGATCTACTGCTACTACTATTAGTACAACTACTACTATAGTTGCTATAACTACAACTACTTCTACTGCTACAACCACTCCTATAATACTACTACAGCTACTACTATTGCAACATTACTATGACAACTGCTAGTATTACTACTATTATTATTACTACTACTACTACTACTTTCACTATTACTACTACGACTAGTACTACTTTAAACACATTTACTACTGCTACTACTGCTACTACTGCTACTACGGCTACTACTTGTCCATCTGCTACTGCAACTTCTACTATAGCTACTTCTACTACTATCACTGCTACTAGCAATATTGCTACCACTACAACTACTACAATAACAACTACTACTACTGCTACGAATACTACTACAACTACAACAACTACTACAATTGCTACTACTACTTCTACTACTATTACCTCTACCATTTCTACAGCAATTGATGCTACTATTGCTAATATTCCTACTACTACTACCGTTATAGCTACTGCTACTACAACTACTGCTACTACTACTGCTGTTGTAGCTACTGCTGCTGCTTCTACCACAACTCCAACTACTACTACAATAACTACTACTCCTCCTCCAATAATACTACTAGAGCTACTACTACTATTATTATTACCATTGATATTACTACTTACTATTATTACGAAAACTACTACTACTACTTCTACTACTAGTTTTACTACTACTGCAACTAATAGAACTACTACTACTGCTTCTACTACTTTTAATACTACTACTACCTCTATTACAAGTGCTACTGCTACTACCGCCACTTCGACTACTACTACTACAATTACTGCAACTACCTTTGCTACTGTGACTACGTCTACAACCACTAATACTACTTCTATTGCTACTACTACTACAACTAGTAGTACTACTACTACTGCTACTTCTACAGCTACTCCTACTACTACTACTACCACTACCACTACTACTACTGTGACTACTATTACTACTATTACTACTACTACTGCTGCTGCCACTACTACCTCTGCTACTACTATTACTGCTACTGCAACTATTGCTTCTACGACTACTACCACTACTACTACTGCTACTCCTAGTACTGGGACAACTTCTACTACTGCAACCACTTCTACTATTGCTACTACTAGTACTACTACTACTACTACTACTACTACAATTGGTACTACTACTACTAATGCCACTACTTCTTCTACTAGTACTCCTCCCACTACTACTACTACCCCTACTACTGCTACTACTACCACTACTACTTCTCCGACTACTAGTACTACAACAAGTACTAATACTTCTACCACAACTACTACTACTACTACTTCTACTAATACTGCTGCTACTGCTACTATCTCTATTACTACTGCTACTACCACAACTATATCTACTACAACTTCTACTACTACTTCTGGTAATACTACTACTACTACTACTTCTGCAACTAATGCTACTACAACTACTACCACTACTATTACTAATACTACTACTCCTACTGACACTACTACTACTACTTCTCCTACTACTACTACTACCACCACCACCACCACTACTACAGCAGATGCTGTTACTACTCTTACTACTACTACTACAACTAGTACAACTCCTACTGCTGCCGCTACCACTGCTACTACTACTACTACTACTATATCTTCTACTACTACTATTACAATAACAATAACTACTACTACTACTTCTAGTGCTACTACAACAACTACTACTATAACAAGTACAACTATGGTTCTTACTCCTACTACTGCAGCTACTGCCACTACTACTAGTACTATTACTAGTAGTAGTACTAGTACTACTAGTAGTAGTACTACTACTACTACTTCTACTAAAACTATTGCTACCACTGCTACTACTACTACAACTAGTACTACTACTCCTCATATTCCTACTATTGCTTCTGCTGCTATGACTACGTCTCCTACTACTACTACTGCTGCTGCTACTACAGCTTCCACTACTGTGGCTATTGCTGCTGCTACTAACGCTACAACTACTGCGGCTCATACTACTACTACTACTACTACAAGTTCCACTTCTCCTTCTACCACTGCTGGTACTAGTGCTTCCACTACCTCGCCTACTACTACTACAGCTGCTACAACCACTCTACTACTACTAGTAATACTACTGGTACTACCACTTCTCCTACTACCACTACTAGCACTAGTTCTTCCACTACTTTGCCTACTACTAATACTGCTACTACTACTACTGCTACTACTATTACCGCTTCTAATGCTACTACTGTTGCTGCTACTAGTACTACTACTACTAATACTACTACAATGACGACTACTACTACTTCTCCAACTACTACAGCTAGTTTCACTACTACTACCACCATTACTACTGTGACTACTACTGTGACTACAACAACAACTGCGACTACTACTATTGCGACTACTACTAGTACTACTACTACGACTGCTACTGCAACCACTGATGTTGTTACTACTGCTATTAGTACTACTACTACTACTGTGACTCCGAGTACTGTGACAACTACTACATAGGCTACTACTACTATTACAAATACTACCACTACTCCAACTACTATTATTCCCATTACGTCACCCACTACTATTACTACTGCTACTACTACTACAGCTACAACTACTGCTGCTGCTACTACTATTACTACTGCTAGTCTGGCTACTACTGCTACTACAACTACCACTGCTGCTACTGCTACTTCTGCTACTACCGCTACTACTGTTACAACTGCTACTATTGCTACTACTACTCTTCTACTTCTATTACTTCTCCTACTACTATTGCTTCTGGAACTACTATTGTTGCTACTACAATGGCCACTATTACTACTACTACCACAACCAGTTCTACTATTACTGCTACGACTGGAACAACTACTACTGCCGTTAGTATGCCTACTATGGCTACTAATGCTACCCCAACTACAACTGTAACTACTGCTATGACTGCCACTCCTACAATTGCTACTCAGCTATTGCTACAACAACAACTACTACTACGACTACTGCTACCGTTGCTTCTGCTACAATAACTACTATTGCTACTACTACTACAACTACTACGATTACTACTACTTCTACTATTAATATTTCACTACAACTGCTTCTCCTACTACTACTTCTACTGCTACTACGACAACTACTGCTTCTACTACTAGTACTGCTACTTCTACTACTATTGCTATAACTACTACTACTACTACTACTTCCACTCCTGCTACAGTTGCTACTGCTACTGCAACTTCTGCTAGTACCACTACTAGTACTAGTACTTCAACTACTTCGCTTACTACTACTACAGATGCTATCACCACTAGTACAACTACCACTATTACTACTACTACTACAACAACAACAACAACTACTACTACAACAACTGCTTCTCCTACTAGTACTTCTACTGCCACTACTACAACTGCTACAACTATTGGTACTACTACTACTACTACTACTTCTACTACTATTACAGCTACTATTACTTCCACTACTACTTCTACTACTACTACTATGACTACTGCTATAGCTACTACTACTCCTACTACTACTACTGCCACTACTACTACTGCTACTACTTCGACAACTACTACTCTTACCACTTCCACTTCCACAGCTACTACTACTATATTGCTTCTCCTACTACTACCACTACTACTACCGCTACTATGGCTACTACTACTTCAACCACAACTACTACCGCTGCTTGTATAGCTACCACTGCTGCTATTTCTAACACTACACCTACAACTTCTATGTCTCCTACTACAGTAACTACTGCTACTCTTACTACTACTATAGCTGCTGTTACTTTTGCTACTAATGCTACTTCTACTGTAGCAACTCCTGCTAATATTCCAACTACTACTACTGCTACTGCTACTACTAGTACTACACTCCTACTTCTACTACTACAACTACTCCTGCGGCTACAGCTGTTGCTACCACTACTATTACAACGAATACTGCTACTACTACTAGTACAGTTCCTACTACTAACACTACTTCTACTACTACTACTAATAGTCCTACTATTGCTACTATTGCTGCTATTAGTACTACTACTATTACTTCTACTACTACTTGTACGATAGCCACTACTACTGCTACTGCTACTGCTACTACCACTACTAATCCTACTGTAGCTAATACTACTACTACTGCTACTACTACTACTGTTAGTACTACTACTATTGCTACTACTACTACTTCTCCTACTACTACAAGTTTTGCTACTATTCCTACTACTACTATTTCTACTACTATTACCACTACTACTACTTCTACTGCTACTACTACTGCTACTGTTACAACAATAAGAACAACAACAACAAGAAGAACAACTAATACTACTAATGCTACTAATACTACTACTGCTACTACTGTTACAAATGCTACTATTGCTACAACAACAACTACTAATACCACTATTATAACAACTGCTACTACCAGTACTACAACTTCCACAACAAACAACTACCTACTACAACTACCTACAAAAAAACTACTACTAAAACTCTTGCTTCTCCTACTACTACTACTGCTGCCTGCTGCGCAACGATACTACTACTACTGCAACTATTACTACTACTACTACTACAACTGCTACTATTGCTTACTACTACTATACTACTCTACTACTATTACTACTACTACTACTACTACTACTTCTACTACTAATGCTAGTATTGATTCTACTGCTAATCCTACTACTGCTTCTTGTAATACTACTACTACTACTACTACAACAACTACATCTACTACTACCACTTTTGCTATTACTAATATAGCTACCACTAGTTCTACTACTAGTACTGTTACTACTATTATTACGACTAATGCAACTACAACTTCTTATCCTACTACTACAAATACTAGTGCTACTACTACTTTTACTACTAGTGCTTCTACTACTACTGCTTCTGCTTAACTACTACTATTACTACTACCGCTACTACTGCTACTACAGCTACTACTACTACTACTATTACTTCTCCTACTACTATGACTACTGCCAAGGCAACTATAACTACTAATATAGCTACTACTACTACTTCTACCATTACTACTACAACTACTACTACAGCTACTACGGCTACTACTACTACTATTACTTCAACCACTATTATTACAACAACTACTACAATAGCTTCTACCACTACTACTACAACTGCAATTACTACTGCTACTAGTACTATTGCTGCTAGTACTACTGCTTACACTCATACTACTACAACAACTACTATTGCTACAACTGCTCAAACTAGTACTACTACTCCTCCTTCGGCTACTACTAGTACTACCACTACTACTACTACTACCAATACTACTTCTACTACAATTACTACTGCAACTACTACTACTACTACTACTACTGGTACTACAACTACTACAGCTAGTACAGCTACTACTATTGTTACTACTACTAGTTTGGCTACTACTACTACTACAACTACCACTACTACTATAGCTACTTCGGCTACTACCGTTACTATTGTATCTACTGTTACTATTGCTACTACTCCTTCTACTTCTACTAGTTCTCCAACTACTACAACTTTCACAACTAGTGCTGCTGCTACTACAAGGGCCACTACTACTACTACTACCACTACAACTACTGCTATGATTGCTACAATTACTACTGCAGTTACTATGGCTACTAATGCTACCCCAAGTACAACTGCAACTACTACTACTACTAATACTGCTACAACTGCTACTGTAGCTACTCCTATAATAACAACAACTACGGCTACTATTGCTACTGCTGCGTCTGCTACAATAACTGCTACTACTGCTACTACTACTTCTACTACTACTACTATGATTACTACTACTGCTACTACTAGTACTACTGCTACAACTGCTTATCCTACTACTACTTATACTGCTACAACTATAACTACTACTTCTACTACTAGTACTACTACTTCTACCACTACTACTATAACTACTACTACTACTACTGCCACTCCTACTACTGCTGCTGCTGCTGCTGCTACTACAACTACTACTACTACCACATCTCCAACTACCACTACTAGTACTAGAACCTCAATTGCTTCGCCTACTGCTACAACTGCTGCTGCTACTGCTACTACTACTATTACTACTACAACTCATTCTCTTACTACTACTTCTACTGCCACTACTACAAATGCTACCACTATTGCTACTACTACTATTACTTCTACTACTAATGCTACTACTGCTACAATTGCTGCAACTGCTACTACTACTACTACGACTACTACTATCGATACTACTACTCCTACTACTACTGCTGCTACTACTACTGCTACAACTATTACTATTACTACTACCACTACTACTGCTACTAATACTACTATTGCTTCTCCTACTACTACCACTACTACTGCTACTGCTATGGCTACTACTGCTGCTACTACTACTACTTCAACCGCAACTACTACAACTGCTTTTACTGCTATTACTGCTACTACTTCTACCACTAAGCCAAGAAATACTACTTTTGCTACTACAACAACTGCCGCTACTACTACAACTACTACAGTTGCTATCACTTCGGCTACTATTACTACCTCTACTGCAGCTACTTCTGCTAAAATTCCAACTACTACTATAACTACTACAGTTGCTACTAGTACTACACTCCTACTTCTACAACTACAACTACTCCAACGGCTGTTGCTCCTACTACCGCTACTATTACAACTAATACTACTACTATAACTGCTACTGCTGCTACTACTACTACTATTGCCACCACTACGACTAGTTCTCCTAATACTACTACCACTACTCCTCCTACTACTCCTGCTACTGTTGCTATTACTACTACTACTATTACTTCTACTACTGCTTCTACAACTACTTGTACAACGATAGCCACTACTACTACTACTACTACTATTAATGCTACTATGGCTGCTACTACTACTACAACTGCTACCACTGCTACTACTGCTACAACTGCTACGATTAGTACTACAACTATTGCTACTACTACCACTAATCCTACTACTACAACTTTTGCTACTACTTCGACTACTAGTACTAGTACTAGTACTAGTACTAGTACTAGTACTAGTACTACTACTACAAACAATACTACTACAACTACGACTGCTATTATTACTACTGTGGCTACTACTATTAATACTACCACTACTTCTACTGCAACTACTATTAATACTGCTACAATCATAACAACAACAACAACAACAAATACTACTACTACCGCTACAGCTACTACTACTACTACAACTGCGACGATTAGTACTGCAACTATTGGTACTACTACCACTACTACTACTACAAATTTTACTACTACTTCTACTACTAGTACTAGTACTACTACTAGTACTACTACTACTAATGATACTACTACTATAATGACTTCTATTACTACAACTGCGGTTACTACTATTAATACTACTACTACTTCGACTACAACTACTACTAATACTACTACAATCATCACAACAACAACAACAACAACAAATACTACTACTGCCGCTACTGCTACTGCTACTACTAATGCTACTATTGTTACTACTGCTACTACTACTACCACCACTATTACAACTATTGCTACTAGTAGTACTACAACTACACTACTACAAAAACAACTACTACTAGTACTGGTACTACTACTACTACTACTACTACTACTACAACAGCTCGAACTAGTACTACTACTACTATTACAACTACTATTACTACAACTGCTACTACTACTAGTACTGGTACTACTACTACTACTGCTACTATTATTACAACTACTACTACTAGTACAACTTTTTACTACTACTACTCCTACAACTAAAGCTGCTGCTGTTCTGCACCTTCTACTATTGCTGCTACTACTACTACTACTACCATTAGTACTTCTACTACGACAACAACAACAACAACAGCAACTACTACTACTACTATTACTACTGCTACTTCTACTATTAATGATAGTACTGATTCTACTACTAATACTACCACTACTTTTCGTACTACTACTACTGCTCCTACTACTACAACTGCAGCTATTACAACCACTACTGCTACTACTAATAAAACTACCACTACTTCAACTACTAGTACCATTACTACTACTATTACAGCTAATGCAACTACTACTTCTTCTCCTACTACTACAGCTACTAGTGCTACTACTACATATATTACAAGTGCTTCTACTACTGCTGCTTCTTCTACAACTACTACTATTACTACTACCGCTACTACTACTTCTTCTAATACTACTACTATTACTTCTCCTACTACTACGACTACTGCTACTGCTACTACAGCTACTATAACTACGACAACAGCTGCTACTACAACAACTACTACTGTTGCTGCTGCTGCTGCTTCTACAGCTACTTGAATTGCTACTCCTCCCCCTACTACTACTCCTACAATTATCACTAATACTACTACTTGTACTACTAATACTATAATTGCAACTGCTACTACCAATATTACCACCGCTCCTACATCTGCTACAACCACAACTACTGCTTCTACTAATGCTACTACTACAAATACTACAGCTGCTATAACCACTACTACTACTACCACATCTGCAAAAACTACTACTACTACTACTACAACTACCGCTACTACTTCTACTACTGCTACAACTGTTGCTACTACTACTTCTAGTACTACTACTGCGGCTATTGCTATTATGCTACTACAACAACTACGACTGCTACTACCACTACTACTACTACTCTACTGCTGTTGCTGCCACTACTACTGCTACTTCTCTAGCTACTTCGACTATTGCTACTACTACTTCTCCTACAACTACTGCTATTGTTGCTACTACTACTACGACTACTACAACAGCTACTACTGCTACTACTACTACAACTCCTACTACTAACACTACTACTCCTACTCCCACGGCTACTACTGCTACTACTACTATGAAAGCAACTCCTACTCCCACCGCTGCTGCTATTGCTACTACTACTACTACTACTGCTACTATTTTTTACTATTGATACTCCTACTACTGCTACTAATGTTACTTCTACTATTGCTGCTGCAACTGCTACTCCTACTACCACTGTCACTAATACTGCTCCAACTACTACTACAACTGCTACTACGACTACTATTACTACTCTTGCGAATACGACCACTGCTGCTACCAATACTATTGCAGCTTCTGCTAGTACTACTACTACTACCACTACTTCTGCTACTACCAATACTACTGCCACTAATACTGCTACTACTGATACTCCTACTACTACTGCTACTACTAGCACTATGATTACTTCTACTACTACTTCTGCTACTACAACTCCTACTACTTCAACTACTGCTCCTACTGTTACTACAACTACTACTTCTACTGCTGCTGCAACTACTCCGACTATGACTACTACTACTACTACTACTACTACTATTATTTCAGATACTACTACTATAACTACTACTTCTGCTACCATTTTAGCTACTACTTCGACTCCCACGACTTCTACTTCTACTTCCACTACTACTACTACTACTACTATCACTACTATGACTACTACAACAACTACTACTACTTTTACTACTACGACAAGTACTACCACCACTTCTCCGTCGCTACTACTTTTGCTACTACAACTACAACTACTGCTATGACTACGACTACAACAACTGCAACTACTACTACTACTACTACTATTACTACAACTACAGCTACTACTATGACTATAGGGACTTCTACTACTACTGCTACTTCTACTAGTACTATAACTACTTCAACTTCTACTTCAACTACTGCTATTGCTTCTGCTACTACTTCTCCAACTACTACTACTGCTACTTGTACTGCTACAACTACAATGCTACTACTACTACTGACGCAACTAATACTACTACTTCTACTATTACTATTGCTACTATAGCTACTACTACTACTAGTACTATTGCTACTACTCCTACTACAGCTACTACAGCTTCTACTAGCACTACTACAACAACTATTATGATGACTACAACTATTACGACTACTTTCCCTGCTATTAATACATCTACTTCTGCTACGACTACTATGACTATTGCTAATACTATTACTACATATACTACTACTGCTATTGCTACTGCTACTACTACTACTTCTTCTACTACTACTTCTATAACTTGTACTACTACTAATGCTACTACTACAACTACTGCTATTACTACTGCTACTGCTTCTACTACAACTACCACTACTACTACTGCTACTACTACTACTCCTACCACCACAACTACTACTACTACTACTTCTACTACTACTCCTACTACTACTACAACAACTGCTACAATAGCTACTACCACAACAACTATTACTACTACTTCTACTACTGCTACTGCTACGACTACTACTAATACTACTGCAACTGCAACTAATACTAATACAACTACTACCACTATTATTACTGCTACTATTGCTCCCATAGCCATTATTACTATTACTAATACTGCTTTTACTATTGCTACCAATGCTCCTATGACTTTTTGGACTACTACAACAACAACTACTAGTACTGTTACTGCTTCAACTGATACTTCTCCTACTACTACTACTACTGCTTCAACTACCACTACCACTGCTGCTATTACTGCTACTACAAATACTAAAAGTACTGCTCTTACTACTAGTATAACTACTACTGCTACTACTACAACTACAATTACTGCTACTACGACTACTACCGCAACCATTATTGCTACTACAACTAGTACTACTCCTACTGCTTCTAATACTACTACAACAACTGCTACTACTACTGCTGCTTCTACTTCTACTACTACTATTGCTGCTGCTACTTCTACTACTATTACGACAACTACTAGTACTACTTCTACTACTACCTCTACTTCTACTACTACTATTACTACTATTACTACAAAAAGTATATCTTCTGCTTTTGCTGCTACTGCTACAACTACTGCCACTACTTCTACTATTACTACTGTTACTACTATTGCTACCACTTCTACTACTACTACAACTCCTACTTCTTCTACTACTCCTACTACTACTAGTACTTCTCCTTTTGCTACTACTATTGTTGCTGCTACTGCTACTACCAATTCTACTACTACTCCTCCTACTACTACTTCTGCTATTAATTCTACTACTACTTCTACTATTGTTACTACTACTGCTACTAGTAGTACTAGTAGTACTACTAGTACTACTACTACTAATACTACTGCCACTACTACGACTACTACCATTACTCCAACACAACTACCATTACTACTAATATTACAACTACAATTACTACTACTACTTCTACTATTGCAACTACTACTGCTGCTACTTCTACTATCACTACTACTATTACAACTACAACTTCAACGGCTACTTATCCTACAAATGCTACAACTACTATTACCGCAACCACTTCTCCTACTATTAGTAGTACTGCTACCAATATTGTTGCTAACATTACTGCAAACTACTTCTCAAACTACTACTACTGCTACTACTATTACTACAATTGCAACAAGAACTACTAATACTACTGCTGCTGCTACTACTACTACTACTACTACGGGTACTACCGCAGCTGCTGCTGCTTCCGCTATTGCCACTAGTGCTACTACTGCTACTACCACAAGGACTATTACTACCACTATCACTACTCCTGCTACTGCTACTAGTATTACTTCTCCTACTACCACTACAACTACTACTGTTGCAACTACTTCTACTACTACAACTACTACTAGTATTGCTACTTCTACTACTACTGCTACTACTACCACTATTTCACCTACTATTGCTGCTACTGCTTTTATTGCAACAACCACTACGACTTCTACTACTCCAACTACTACTGCTACTGCTACTACTGCTACTATTGCTACTACTACTGCTACAGCTACAACTACCACTACCACAGCTACATCAACTACTGCTGGTTCTGCTACTACTACTACTACTACTAATGCTGTTGTAAATTCAACTATTGCCACTACTACTATTACTACTGCAACTACTATTCCCTCTACTACAGCTACTACTATTGCTACTACTACTGCTACTAATGCTTCCACTATTACCACGACTACTTCTACTACGGCTGCTGCTATAGCCACTCCTGCTACTACTAAAACTACGACTACGTGTACCACTACTGCTGCTATTACCGCTTCTACTGCTTCTGCTACCACTACTCCTATGACTATTGCCACTACAATGACTACTACTACTACCAATACTACTAATACAGCTACTACTAGTGTTGCTACAGCTACTACCACTGCTCCTACTACTACTTCTGCTATTACTACTTCTACTACTATTACCACCACCACCACTACTACCACTACTACATCTGCTACTACTGCTGGAATTATTGCTACTACTGCTGATACTACTATTGCTTCTACTACTACTACTACAGCTACAGCTACTACTACAACTACTAATGCTAATGCAGCAACTGTTGCTTCTGTTACTGCTGCTGCTACTACTACTATTGCTGCTACCGCAATGACTACTACTGCTACAACTACTCCTGCGACGACTACAACAACTTCTACTAATATTACTACTACCACATATACCGCTACTGTAGCTACAACTACAATTGCTACAATAGATTCTACTACTACTACTACAACTACTGCTATAATTGCAACAACTGCCACTACTGCCACAACTACAACTAATACAGTTATTGCTGCTACTGCTGTTACCACTACTACTACAGCCACTACTACTACTACTATTATTACTGCAACTACTACGACTACAACTACTCCTACAACAACTACAACTACTACCACTACTACGGTTACTACTACTAATATTGCTACTGCCACTACTACTACTTCTCCTCCTCCGACTAGAATAGCTACTACTTGTGCTGCTGCTACAACAACTACTACTGCTACTCCTAATTTGACGCTACTACTACTACAGCAGCTACTACTACTACTATTACTCGTACTACTACTTCTACCACTATTTCTACTACTACTACTATTAATGCAACTTTCACTAATACGGCTACTCCTTCTACTATGACTAGAACTACAACAATGACAACAACAATAATAATAACTACTACTACCACTATGTCACCTCCAACTACCTCCACTACTACTACTACTATTTTTATTTTGCCACTACAACTACTAATTTTACTAGTACTACTAATACTAGTACTTTTCCTACTGCTACTGCTACTGCTATTGCTACAACAACTACTACTACTTCTACTTCTACTATTGCTACCACAACAACAACTACTACTACTATTAATACAACTACTTCAACTACCACTACAAGTACTACTACTACTACTGCTACAACTGCAACTACTGCTACAACCGCAACTACTGCTACAACCGCAACTTCTGCAACTACCAATAGTAGTACAACTACTACGAATGTTGTTACCGCTACTACAAGTACTAATACTAATTCTTCTATAGCTGCTACTATTGCTTCTGCTGTTACTACAACAACTACTACTACAACCACTACTACTATGCTGCAACTATTACTACTATTAAAACTACTTCTATTCCTACTATTGCTACTACTACTACCACTCCTTCTACCACTACTACTACAAAACTACAATAACAACAACAACAACTACTACTACTACTACCACTACGACTACTACAACTACCACTACTACTACCTCTACCCCTACTACTACTACTATTGCTACTACTACAACTGCTACTACTACAACAACAACAACAACTACTACTAGAACTAATACTCCCACTGCTTATACTAGTACTACTACTACTATTACTACTACTCCTACTGCTACTACTATTACTACTACTCCTACTGCTGTTACTACTACTACTACTACTCCTACTACTACCTCTACTTCTACGACTACTACTACCACAACTGCTGCTGCTACTACTACTAAAACCACCACTACAACTACTACTAATACAACTCCTACTATAACTATTGCTACTTCTACTGCTAGTACTACTACAACTCTTGCTACTGCTTGTACTTCTTCTACTTCTCCTACAACTACTTCTGCTACTATTACAACAGCAACTATACAATTGCTACCACTACTACTAATGCTGCTACCGTTAATTCTACTACTACTACTACTACTACTACTACTAATGCTACCACTTTTGCTGCTACTGCTACTATTACAACTTCTATCGCTACTACTACTACTTCTCCAACGACTACTACCGTGTCGAATACTACTGCTCCGACTACTGCTGTTGCTACTACTACTACTGATTCTACTACTACCGCCACTACTACTACAACAACAACAACTACTCCTACTACTACTACAACTACTTTTACTACAATTACTAGTATTACTACCACTAATACTACAGGGACTACTGCAACTACTGCTACTACTGTGACTACTACTACTGCTGCTGCTACTGCTACTACTGCTACGGCTACTGCAACAACTACTACTAGGCTACTACAACAACTACTACTACTACTTCCTCTACTATTACTACTGTAACAACTGCTTCTGCTGCTACTACTACTATAGCCACTACTTGTGATATTACTATCACTACTACTATTCCTACTACTTCTGCTACTGCTACTAGAACAACTACTACTCCATTTACAACTACTACTTCTACCACTACTTCTCCAACTCAACTACTAGTACTACTACTTCCATCACTTCTCCTACTACAGCTACAGTTGCAACTACTACTACTACAATAATTATTACTACTATTACTGCTGTTACAACTACTACTGCCACTACTACTACTACCACTATAGCTACTACTATGGCTACCCCTGCTACTTCTATAACTACTACTGCCACAACCTTTACTACTATTTCTACTACTACTAATAC
Organism: Trichopus zeylanicus subsp. travancoricus; assembly: GCA_005019695.1. Taxonomy (NCBI): domain Eukaryota; kingdom Viridiplantae; phylum Streptophyta; class Magnoliopsida; order Dioscoreales; family Dioscoreaceae; genus Trichopus; species Trichopus zeylanicus. The sequence continues at coordinate 66,324 of RXID01021663.1, forward strand.
TACTTTCCTACTTCTTCTCCTACTACTACAACTACTACTACCGCTACTGTTGCCACTGTTACTGCTACTACTACTACTACTCCTACTACTGCCCTTATTACTAGCACTCCTACTACTACTGCTACAACTACATCAATTACCACTACTACTACTACAATGGCTACTGCTGCTATTACTACTACAAATAGTACTACTACTATAGCTGCTGCTTCTACTACTACTATAACTACCACTACTACTACTACTACTACTAGCATTGCGACTAATGCTACTACCACTGCAACTACTATTATTGCTACAACAACAACAATAACAACAACAACTACTACTACAAATCAATAACTTCTACCACTGCAACCACTGCCACTACTACTACTACTATTACTGCTACTACTACGACTACTACCACTACTACTACTACTATTACCACCACTGCTAGAACTATTAGTACTACTACTGCTACTGCTACTACTACTGCTAGTACTACTGCCACTGCTACTACTACTACTACTTCTTCTCCGACTACCACTATTTTTACAACTACTTTCACAACCTCCCCTACAACAACAACAACAACTACTACTACTACTACAACTCCTACTGCTGTGACTGCTAGCACAACAACTTCTCTTACTACTAAAGCTGCTGCTTCTACTGCCGCTACTACTAACACTACTACTGCTAGTATTACTATGATTACTATTACCACTTTTGCAGCTACTACTACTACTACTACTACTACTCCTGCTGCAGCTACTGCTCATACTATAACTATTACTACTACCACTTCCGCTGCTACTACTACTGCTACTACTACTACTACGACTACTAATAATACAAGTACTACTACTGCTACTACTTCTCCTACTACCACTACAAGTATGGCTACTTCCACTACTTCACCTACTGCTGCTACAGCTACTACTCCTAATACTGCTACTACAACTGCTACTACTACTACTACAACTACTATGACTACTGCCACTACTACTATACTACTCCTTCTACTACTACTACTACTACTACTCCTACTACTACTCCTCTTACAACTAATGCTGGTACGACTTCTCTTACTACTAAAACAACTACCACTTCTTCTGCTACTATTGCTACTACTCCTGCTTTTACTCCTGCTACTACTTGTGCTATTAGTACTACTACTACTACTACTACTTGTGCTATTAGTACTACTACTACTACTACTACTGCTACTGCTACTACTACTACTACTACTACTACTACTACTACTACTAGTACTAGTACTACTACTACTGCTGCTACTACTCGTGCTACTACTACTACTACTACTCCAGCCGCTACCACTACAATTGGTACAACTAATACTGCTACTACAATTGCTACTACTATGGCTGCTGCCACTTCTGCTACTGCTGCCACTTATGCTACTACTATTGCTGCTACTGCTGCTGCTACTGCTACTACTACTCCTTCTCCTCCTGCTGTCACTACTACTACTACTACTATGCAACTAGTACTACTCCTACCATAATTTTTGCTACTACTCCTACTACTACTACAACAACAACTACTTCCGGTACTACTAATGCTATTACAACTACTACTATTGGTCCTACCTCTACTTGTACTACTGCTATGGCTACTACTGTTACTACTACTACTACTACTCCCGCCAATACTACTACTACTATTAATACTTCTACTACTACTCCTCCCACTACTACTACCACTTCTGCTACTAATACTACTCTTGCAACTACTACTACTCTCCCTACTATAAAAACTGCTACTACTACTAATATTAGTACTGCTACTACTACAACAACAACAACAACTACTACTACTACTACTCCGACTACTAAATACTACAATACTGCTACCAATACTACAATTACTGTTATTACTACTGCTACTTCAAGTAATGCAACTACTACTATTAAAACTGCTACAGTTACTACTACTACAACTTTTATTACAATTACTCTTCTACTACTACTACTACAACTGCTAATACTCCTACTACTACTATTAGTACAACACCTACTACAACCACTACTACTACCACGCCTATAACTACTATTACTCCTAATATGACTACTACTATTACTACTACCTCTGCTATTACTACTACTGCTACTACTTTTTCTACTACTACTAGTACTATTGCTACGATTGCTACTACTCCTTCTACTACAGCAATTGCTATTGCTACTGCTATTACAACTACTACTACTACGACTATTGCTACTAGTACTAGTACTCCGACTACCACTCCTACTCCTACACTGATTCCTACTACTACTACTACTACTACGACCAATACTACTACTGCTTCTACTACTACTACCACCACTACTAGTGCTAATACTAACATAATTAACAGTATTACTACGTCTACTACTACTAGTACTATCAATACTACTACCACTTCTATTTCTGCTACTACTATTACTACTACAACAACTACTACAACTAAACAACTACTGCTACAACTCCTACCACTATTGCTACTACTAGTACTATTATTACTACTACAACTACTACTACTACTCCTACCACAACGACTATGACTACTCCTACTGCTACTTTGACTACTACAAATACTATTACTGCCACTGCTGGTACTACTACTACTACTAAAACTTACTACTATTGCTCCTGTTACTACTGCTACCACTCACACTACAACTACTACTTGTGTTTCTACTATTGCCACATCTACTACTAATGCAACTACTATTGCTAATACTATTGCAACTATTGCTACTACCACTACAACTCCTACTGCTACTACAACTGCTACAACTAATACTATTACTACTACTACCACTACTACTATGACTGCCACTACTACTGCTAATGCTACTACTTCTACTACTACTACTACTATTGCTACTGCTGCTGCTACTACTACTACCACTACTACTACTCCTACTACTCCTTCAACTACTTCTACCAATGCTACGATTACTATTACTTACTACTACAGCTGCTCTTACTACTGCAACAACTCCCCATACAACTACTTTTGCTATTACTACAACTGTTGTTGCAAATACTACCACTACTATTACAATTAGTACTACTACTAAAACTACTACAACCACTACTACTGCTACTACCAATATTACCACTAATACTACTTGCTATTACTATTGTTGCTACTTCTGCAACTGATGCTGCTACCACTACTGATACTTCTAACAATGCTCCTGCCACTACTACTTTTCCTACTTCTACTACTGCTACTTGTACGACATCTACTACAACAAACACTACAGCTTCTACTACAACAACAACAACAACAACAACAACTATGGCTACCACTACTACTACTATCATTGCTACTACTACTACTACTTCTGCAACTAATACTTTTGTTACTAATACTACTGTTGTCGCAACTGTTGTTGCTACTACTGCTACTGCTACTACTACTACTACCACCACTACTACAGTGACTACTACCACTACTACCGTTAATACTACTTCAACTACTATATTACTACTCCTACTACTATTGCTACTACCACTACTACTACTGATAATACTATTACTACTACCACTACTACTACTACTACTATTACAACTATGACTCCTACTACTACTACGACTGCAATAACTACTATTAATACTGCTACAACTACTGCCCCTAATACTTGTACCACTACTACTACTATTACTGCTACTACTTATACTACTACTCCTACTAGTCCTTCAATTACAACCAATACTACTACTACCACTGGTACTACTACTACAACTTACTACTACTACTACTCTTACTACGGCTACTACTCCCCCTACTACTACTTCCGCTATTACTTCAACTGCTGCGGCTACTGCTACCACTAGTACTATTGTTGCTACTAAACTGCAACTATTGCTGCCACTCAAATAATTACTACCACTACTATACAACAATAATAATAACAACTACTACTACCACTATTACTACAACTTCTGCTACAACAACAATAATAACTACTGCTACTTCTCCTACTACTACTACTGTTGCTGCTACTGCTACTGCTATATCTACCGCTGTCGCTACTATTACTACTAGTACTACTAATACTACTTCTACTACTACTACTATGACTACTATCTCTACAACTGTTGCTACTGACACTGCTTCTACTACAACTACTACAAGTACTACAGCTACTACTTCTGCTAATACTACACTGTAACTACTACTACTACTGCTGCTGTTGCTACGTCTCCGACTACTTCTCCTTGCAACTACAACTACAATTAAAACTACTACAACTACTAGTACTACTGCTACTACTTTCGCCACCACTACTACTGCTACTACTACCAATGCTACTAATCATAAACTACTACTGCAGCCACAGCTGCTGCTACTACTACTACTCCTCTTGCTACTAGTATTACGGCTACTACCACAACTGCTGCTTGTAGCTCTACTGCTACAACGACTACTACTACCACTACTGCAACAAACACTACTTCCACTACGGCAACTAATGCTTCTACTACAACTACTGCTACTACTACTACTACCACTACAACTACTGCTACTACTACTACTACTACTACAACAACTACTTATACTTCTACTACTACTGCTGCTACTACTAGAACTCCTCCTCCTCCTACTACTATTATTATCACAACTACCACAACTACTACTACTAATACTACTAATACTCCTACTCCTACTCCTACTACTACTACTACCACTACTACTATTGCTATAACAACTATTACCATGACTACTACTACTGCTTCCAGTAATACTACTACAACTGCTGCGGTGCTACTACTGATACAACTACTACCTCTTCTACTACTTCTTCTACTCCTGCTGTTGCTACTGCTACTACTAATACGACTGCTGCTACCACTACTATTATTGCTACTATTACTACTACTGCTACTACTGCTGCTGCTGCTGCTACTACTACTACTGTGGCTGCTGCTTCTAGTATTATTGCTGCTGCTGCTTCTACTACTACTATAACTACTACTACTACTATTGCTACTACTACTATTACAGCCGCTGCTATTGCTGCTATTATTGATGCAACTACTATTACAATGACTACTACTATTTATCCTCCTACTATTTATATTGTTAATACTACTATTATGACTAATACCACTACTGCTAGCACTACCATCACTAGTACGACTGTTGCTGCTACTGTTGGTTCTGTTGCCACTACTACAACTGCAGATGTTATAACTGCTACAATTACTACCGCTGCTGCTACTACTAAGACTACGACTACAAATCCTAATACTACTACTATTACTTCTACGTTTGCTGCTGCTGCTGCTACTACTACTACTACTACTACTACTACTACTACTACTACTACTACTACTACTACTACTACTACTACTACTACTACTACTACTACTACAATTATTTCGACTAGTACTGATGCTGCTGCTACTGCTACTTCTACTACTGCAACTACTGCTACTACCACTACTACCGCTACTACTACTACTACAACTACTACTACTACTTCTACTACTCCTATTGCTACTGCTAGTACAACTACTACTCTTCCAACTTCTCCTACTACTACTACTATTGTTACTAGTATTATAGCTACCACTACTACTAGCACTTCTGCTACTACTTTTGTTGCTACTACTACTACAAGTACAACTACTTCAACTACTAGTACTACTGCTACAACTTTCGCTATGACTATTGCTGGTTTTACTACTGCTACTGCTACTGCTACTACTACTAGTACTGCTATTACTAAATTATTGCTGCTGCTACTACAACAACAACTACTCTTGCTACTACTATTACACCTACTGCTACCGTTGCTACTTTTGCTACTACTATTGGTGGTACTACTACTACAGCTGCTGCTACTACTACTACTGATACTAGCACTACTATTACTAAACTACTACAGATACCACAGTTGTTGCTACTACTACTATTAGTACTCCTCCTCTACTATTATTGCTACTACTACTGCTGCTACTAGTACTATTCCTACTACTACTACTACTACCACTACTGGAACAACTACTACAACCACTATGGCAACTTATGCTACTATTACTCTATTACCACTTCTACTACTACTACTACTACTACTACAACTACTACTAGTACTACTATTGCTGTTGCTACTACTATTGTTGCTGCTACAACTCCTACTACTACTACTGCTATTAGCACGACTACTACTATAACAACTACTACTAATACTACTGCTACTCCTTCTCCTGCTACTACTACTACCACTGCTACTGCAACTATTGCTACTATTACTATTCCTATAACTACTATTGCTACAACTTCTGTTTTGACTACTACAACTGCTATTATGACTGTTGCTGCGGCAATTACTGTTGTTGCTACAAAAACTAATACTCCTTCTACTTCTCCTACTAATACTACAACTGCAACTACTATTACTGTAACTACAGCTACTACTACTACTACTACTTCTACAACAACTACTACAACTACTACTACTACAGCTACTATTACTACAACTACTACTTCTGATACTACTGCTACTACTATGACTACTACTACAACTACTACTGCTGTTACTACTATTAGAACTACTACTACTTTTACTTTTACTCCTACTTCTACTACAACTCCTACTACTGTTTCTACAACTACCACTACTATTACTAATGTTGCTGCTACTGCTACTACTACTACTACTACTACTACTACTACTACTACTACTATGTTTGGTACTACTACTTTTACTACTACTACAACTACTACTACTACTACTAACGCTACTACTACTGTTGTTGTTGCTACTACGTCTGCTACTTCTCCAACTTCTACGACTACTACTACTACTACAACTGCTGCTACTACTGTGACTACTACCATAACTACTACTACTCCAAAAGCTTCTACTGTAACTACTATTACTGCTTCTACTTCTGCGACTACTACTACGACCGCTACAACTAATAATACCACTACTACTACTATGACTATGACAATTACTAGGATTGCTCAAACTACTACTACTACTACTATTATTTTTACTAGTGATACTTCTACTATTACTGCTACAACTACTACTTCGACTGCTGCAACTACAACTACTACCGCTGCTACCATTACTACTGCCACTGCACAGGCTACTACTACGACTACTCCAACTACTACTATTGCTACAACCACTACTACTACTACTAATACTCCTATCATTACTACTATTAGAACTGCTTCTATCGCATCTACTACTACTGCTACTCCTCCTACTACTACTACAATTCCCACTATTACTACTTCTCCGACTACTACTACTACTGCTACTGCTACAACTACTTAAACTATGGATACTAAAGTTGCTACTACTACTTCTGCTACTACAACTGCTACTACTACTACCATTGTTACTACTTCTACTGCTACTACTGCGGCTACGAGCACTACAACTACAACAACAACTACTGCTACTAGTACTTTTGCTACTACTACAACTACTGCCACTACTACTATTTCTACTACTACTTTTGCTACTACAGCTACCACCACCACGACTACTACTTCTACTACTACTACTACTACTACTACTACTACTATTGCTGCTGCTGCTGCTACTACTACTCCCACTACTACTACTACTACTCCTCCTCCTCCTACTACTAGGATTAAAACTACTACCACCACTATGACAATTCTTTCTTCTACCACCGCTACTACTACTACTACTACTTTTGGTATGGCTACAACTACTACAACTACTACTATTTCTGCTTCTATAGCTATGACTACTACTACTACAACAATAACAACAATAACTATAACTACTACTATAGCCTATACTACTACTTCTCCCTCACCTACTACTGCTGCGACTCCTCCTACTACTTCTACTACAACCATAGCTGCTACTACTGATATTCCTACCACTACTGCTAGTACTACTACTACTTCTACTACAACCATTGCCGCTACAACTGATATTCCTACTACTATTGCTGCTACTACTACTTCTATTTCTACTATGACAACAAAAGTTGTTATTACTACTGCTGCTGCTACTACTACTACTGCTACTACTTCCACTACTGCTACGACTGTTATGATTGCTATGACTGCCACTACTACTACTACTACTTTTGCCACTATTTCTAATACTACTACTACTACTACTTCTACAACTTCTACTATTACTACTACTACAGGTACTACTACTACTACAACTACTACTACTACTACTACTACTACTACAACTACTACTACTACTATAGCAACAACAACAACTACAGCTACTACTACTTTTATTTCTACTACTACTACTACTACTTTTGCAACTGTAGCTACAGCTACTGGGCTTGCTACTGCTACTACTACAACTACTACTGCTGTTATTGCTATTGTTAATACTAGTTTTGCTACTACTATAGCCACTGCTTCAACTTCTCCTTCTCCTGTTATAACTACTTCTACTACTACTACCACTACTGCTAGTACTACTACTGCTACAACTATTATGACTACTACAATTACAATAGCTACTACTACTACTTCTCCTACTACTACTACTGTTGCTACTACTACTGCTACGACTGTTGTTCCTACTACTACTACTACTACTACTACTCCTGCAACTCCTACTGTGGCTACAACTACTACTGCGACTATAACTATAACTACTACCACCAATACTACTACTACTACTTCTACTACCACTACTATAGCTTCTGTTGCAACGGCTACTGCAGCTTCTGCTGTTACTACTTGCACTACTAGTACTAGTACTAGTACTACTACTACTACTACTACTACTAAGACTACTACTACTACGACTACTATTACTACTACCACCATAGCTACTACTACTACTACAACAACTATGACTACTACTGCTGCTGCTGCTACTGCAACTACTATGACTACTACCTTTACTACCTCAACTGTAGCTATTACGGCTACTCATACTACTACTACTATTGCTACAACTACTACTCCTACTACCAGTCGTACTCCTACTCCTCCTACTACTACTACTACTACTACTACTCCTTCTCCTACTTCCACTACTACTACTACTCCTACAAGTACTACTAATACTACTACAACTCATACTACTCCTCCTACTCCAACTCCTACTCCTACCACTACTCTAACAACTACAACTACTACAACTACACTACTACAACTACTACTACTCCTAGTACTACTCCCACAACTAGTACTGCTACAGGTACTGCTACTATGATTACTATTCTTACTCCTATTACTACTACTACTACTATTACTACTGCAATAACTACAACTACAACTACAACTATTGCAGCTGCTACTACTACTACTTCTATTACTAGTACAACTGCTACAACAACTACTCTGACTACTAATACTACTGCTACTACTACTCCTACTACTACTACGACTGCTACTGGTACTACTACCACGACTACTATTCCTACTCCCACTCCTATTGCTAGTACTACTACTACGACTGCTGTAACTACTCCTACTCCAACTCCTACTTCTACCACTACTCCTAATACTACAACTACTATCACTGCTCCAACTACTATTACTCCTACGACTACTCCCACTCCAACTATTACTAGTACTACTACTACTACTACTACTACTCGTGCTCATGCCACTACTACTACTACTACTCCTACTCCTACTCATACTATTGCAAATACTACTACTACTAGTACTACTACTTCTACTAGTGCTACTAGTACTACCACTATTAATACTACAATTACTACTATTGTTATTACAACTAGTATAGAGACTACTACTACTACTACTCCACCTATTACAACTACTACTACTCCAACTACTATTACTAATACTACTAAAATAACTACTCCGACTTCTACTACTACTACTACTATTACTATTACTACTATTACTACTACTACTATTATTACTGGTACAAATACAACTAATACTACTACTACTAGTACAAATATTATTACTATGACTTCTACCACTGCTACTAAAACTGCAACTACTACTACTATGACAACTAATACTACGACGACTACTACTACTACTGGTGCTACTAGTACTATGACTACAACAACTACTACTACTATTACTACTACAACTACTACAACTTGTGCTACTATTATACTCTACTACGAGCATTACTACTACTACTACTACTCATATTACTGCTACTACTACTATGCCTACTACTACTACTACTACTACTACTACTACTACTACTTCTACTACTACTACTGCTATTACTGCTACAACAACTTATGCTACTACTACTTCAAGAACTACTACTATTACTACTACTAATACTACTTCCGGTATTACAACAACTAGTACTACTACAACAACAACAACTACTACTAGTAATACCCCTACTACTACTATTACTATTGCTGCTACTGCTTTTAGTTCGACTACTACTACTATTACTACTACTATGACTACTAGTACTACTACTACTACTACTACTACTACTAATAATAATAATAATAATAATAATACTATTCCTCCTCCTCCTCCTCCTACTACTCCTACTCCTGCTACTAGTTCTACTAATACTACTACAACTCGTGCTACAACTCCCACTCCTAATCCTACTCCAACCACTACACCGTCAACTACAACTACTACAAGTACTATAACTACTACTACTCCTAATACTACTTGAACTACTACTACTGCTACTACTACTATAGGTATTGCTACTGGTATTACAACTTTACTACTATTACTACTACTACTACAATTACTACTACCACTACTACTAATACTACTACAACTAATACTACTACTACTACTACTATAACAACTATTGCTGCTGCTACCACTACTACTACAACTACTACTATAACAACTATTGTTGCTGCTACCACTACTACTACTACTTCAATTACTAGTGCAACTGCTACTAATATGACTCCTTGTCCTCCTCCTCCTCCCACTACTACAAGTAATCCTACTACTACCGCTACCACTACTACAACCACTACTACTACTCCTACTCCCACTCCTACTGCTTCTACTACTACTATGACTTTTGCTGCTGCTACTACTCTAACTACTACTGCTACAACTACTCCTACTATTATAACTATTATAACTAATCCAACAAATATTACTCCTACTATTACTCTTACTACTACTCTTACTCCTACTACTACAATAACTACTACTACTACGACGACGATAACAACTACTACTACAGTACCCACTGCTCCTCCCACTAATACCACTATTCCTACTCCTACTCCAACTCGTACTACTGTTAGTACTACTAGTACAAGTAGTACTACTTCTACTAGTGCTACTACAACTATTACTGCTAATGTCGCTATTACAACGACAACAACTTTTTCTTCTACTACTACTCCTAAAACTACTACTACAACTCCTTCTCCTCCTCCTCCTACAAGTACTACAACTACTACTACTACTACTACTAATACCACTACTACTATTTCTACTACTACGACAACAACAACAACCACTGCTACTATGACTACTAATGCTGCTACTACTACTACTACTACCACTACAACCATAATAACAACAACAACAACAACAATAATAACTACTACTACTACTACTACTCCTACTACTACAATGACTACTGCTACTACTACTATTATAACTGCAACTACTACTACCACTACTACTGCTGCTACTACTATTAGAACAACTATTACCTCTACTACTACTACAACTGCTACTACTACTACACTACTAATACAACTACTTCGACACAATGACTACTACTAGTGCTTCTACTACTATTACTAGCAATACTACTACTACTACTGCTACTACTACTAATACTACTAATTCTTCTACCACTACTACTTCTAATACTACTGCTAGTGCTTCTACAACTACTTCTACTAGTACTTCTACTAGTACTAGTACTAGTACTTCTACTAGTACTAGTACAAGTACTAATACTACTACTACTCATACTCCTACTACTACTACTATTACTACTACTTCTACTACCACTAGTACTCCAACTACTACTTCTTCTCTTATTGCTACTTCTACTGCTCCTGCTACTACTACTACTACTACTACTACTAGTAGTATGATTACTATTGCTACTACTTTCACTGGTACTACTATCGCTATTATTATAACTACTGCTACTATGACTACTACTACTACTCCTCCTCCTCCTACTACTACTACCAATACTGCTACTATAATGAGTGCTACTACCTCTAGTCCTACTCCTAAAACTACTCCTACAACTACTTCTACTACTGGTGATCTTACTACTACTACTCGTATTATTGCTACTACTACTACCACTACTACTTCTGCTACTATTACTATGATAATACTACTACTACAACTACTTATACTGACTGCTACTCCAACAACTACTACTATTACTACTACTAATAATACTACTAGTACTACTAGTACTACTACAACTACTACTTCTACTACTGCTCCTACCCCTACTACTGCTACTTCTACTACTACTCCTACCCCTACTACTGCTACTTCTACTACTAATTTTATGACTTCTACTTTGACTACTACTACTACTACTACTACTACTACTACTACTACTACTACTACTACTACTACTACTACTACTACTACTACTACTACTACTACTACTACTACTACTACTACTACTACTACTACTACTACTACTATTACTACTACTACTACTATTACTACTGTTACTACTACTACTTCAACTACTACTACTACTACTACTACCACTAGGAGCAATCAGACTAATAGAAATAGTGTTAGGAGTAGGAGAAGTATTTGTGGGTATTATAGTTGTAGCAACAACAACAACAATAGCAAAAGTAGCAATAGCAGTAGTATTAGTATTAGTAGTTGTAGTACTAATGATAATAGTTATAGATGTAGCAGTAGTCACACTAGTAGTAGTTGTAGTAGTAATAGAGGTAGTTATAGTAGTAGTAGTATTAGTTACAGTAGCAGTAGTAGTAGTTGTAGCAAAAGTTGTAGAACTAGTAATAGTAGTAGTAGTAGTAGTAGTAGTAGTAGTAGTAGTAGTAGTAGTAGTAGTTGAAGTAGTAAAAGTAGTGGTGGTGGTAGTAGTAGTAGGAGCAGCAGCAGTAGGAGTAGTAGTAGTAATAGTAGTTGCTACAACAGTAGTCATAGTAGTAGATACAGTAGTAGTCATAGTAGTAGTTATAATGGTAGTAGTGGTAGTAATCAGAGTAGTAGTCGGAGTAGGAGTTGGAGAAGTACTAATAGTAGCAATAGTTATTCTAGTAGCAGTCAGAGGAGTAGTAGTAGAAGTTATTGTAGGAGTAGTTGTAAGAGTTGCAGTAGTAGTAGTAGTACAAGTAGGAGTAGTGGTTGTAGTTGGAGCAGGAGTAGTGGTTGTAGTTGGAGTAGTAGTAGTAGTAGTAGTAGTTGTTGTTGTTGTAGTAGTAGTAATACTACTAGGAGTTGTAGTAGTAGCAGTATTCCTAGTAGGAGTAGTTGTACTAGCAGTAGTAGGAGGCGGAGTAGTAGTAGTAGTAGTAGAAGTTGTTGTTGTTGTTATTGTACTAGCAGTAGTAGTAGTAGTAGGAGTAGTAGTAGTATTACTGGTAGTTGTTGTTGTTGTTATTATTGTTGTTATACCAGTAGTATAGCAGTAGCAATAGGTGTAGTAGTGGTAGTATAGTAGTAGTGGTAGCAATAGTAGTAGCAATAGTAGTAGCAATAGTAGTAGTAGAGGTAGTAGTAGTAGAAGTATACTACTAGTCGTAGTCGTAGTTGTAGTTGTAGTAGTAGTAGAGGTAGTAGTAGTAGTAGTAGTATTAGTCGTAGTAGTAGTAGTAGTAGTAGTAGAAGTAGTAGTAGTTGTAGCAGTAGCAATTACACTAGGAGTAGTAGTTGTAGTAGTTGTTGTAGCAATCATAATTGGTGCATTAGTAAAAGCAGTCGTAGCACTAGTAGCAGCAACGATCGTAGAAAAAATAGTAATTTTAGTATTAGTAGTAGTAGCAGGAGTAGTAGTAGTATTAGTAGTAGTAGTAGTAGTAGTAGTAGTAGTAGTAGTAGTAGTAGTAGTAGCAATGGTAGTAGTGGTAGTAGTAGCAGCAGCAGTAGCAGGAGGAGCAGTAGGAGTTAGAGTAAGAGTAGTTATACGAGTAGTAGTAGTTGGAGTACTAGCAGAAGTAGCGGTAGTATTTGTAGCAACCGAAGTAGTAGCAGTATTAGCGGTAATAAAAGAAGTAGTAGTAGTAGTAGTAGAAGTAGTAGTAGTAGTAGTGGCAATAGTAGTAGTAGTTCCAGTAGTTGTAATTACAGCATCAGTAATAGCTTTAGTAGTGGTAATAGTAGTGGTTCGAGGACTAGTTGCATTAGTAGTAGGAGTAGTTGTAGTAGCTGCAGTAGTAGTAGTTATAGTAGTAGTAATAATAGTTATTGTAGTAATAGTAGTAGTTGTAGTGGTAGTAGTAGTAGTAGTATTAGTAATTGAAATATTAGTAGTAGTTGTAGTTGCAGTAGTAGTAGTTGTAGAAATAGCAGGAGTAATAGTAGTAGTGTAGTTGTAGAAGTAGTACTTGTAGTAGTTGAGGTAGGAGTAGTAGTAGTAGTTCTAGAAGTAGTACTAGTAGTAGTCATAGTAGTCGTAGTAGAAGTAGTAGCGGCAGTAGTAGTAGTAATAGAAGTAGCAGTAGAACTAGTAGCAGTAGGAGTAGTTGTACTAGTCATAGTAGTAGTAGTAGCAGTAGTAGGAGTAGTTGTACTAGTAATTATAGTAATAACAGTAGCAATAGTAGTCGTAGTACCCATTGAACTAGTAGTAACAGTTGAAGAAATAGTAGTAGTAGTAGTACCAGTGGTAGTAGTAATAATAGCAGTAGTAGTACTAGTGGCGGAAGCAGTTGTAGTAATAGCAATTGAAGTAGTTGCAGTAGCAGCAGTTATTATCATAGTAGATGTCTTAGTAGCTTTAGCAGTAAGAGTAGTAGCAGTTATAGGAATAATAGAAGTAAATGTAGCAGTAGTAATAGCAGTAGCAGTAGTAGTAGGAGTAGGAGTACCTGTAGTAGTATTAGGAGTAGTAGTAGTAGCTGTGGTAGTAGTAGTAGTAGCAATAGCAGCATTTGTAGGAGTAGCACTTGTAGTTGTACTAGTAGTAGTAGTAGCAGTTGTAGCGGTATTAGTAATAGTAATAGTTGTAGTAATTGTAGTAATAGTAGTAGTTGCAGTTGTAGTACTAGTAGTAGTTGTAGTTGTAGTATTAGTAGTTGCCATAGTGGTAGTTGTAGCAGTAGTTGTTGTTGTAATAGTCATAGTAGTAGTAGTAGCAAGAGAAGTAGTTGTAGTACTAGTAGTTGTGGTGGTGGTGGTAGTAGTAGTACAGTAGAAGTTATAGTAGTAGTGGTAGTAGTAGCAGCAGAAGTAGTAGAACTAGTAGTAAGAGTATTAGTAGTAGTAGTTGTAGCAGCGTAGCAATAGTCTTAGGAGTTGTAGTAGTAGTAGCAACTGTAGTAGTAGTTGCAGTAGTTGTAGTAGTAGTAGCAATATTATTAGTAGTAGTGGTAGTAGTAGTAGTAGCAGCATTAGTAGTTGTAGTAGGAGAATTTGTAGTAATTGTAGTAGTAGTAGTGATAGTCATAGTAGTAGGAGTAGCAATAGTAGCTATGGAGTTGTCGTAGTAGTCGTAGGAATAGTAGTGGAGTTAGTAGTAGTAAGAGTAGTAGTAGGAGTAGTAGTAGTTGAAGTAGGAGTAGTAGTAGTGGTAGTAGCATTAGTAGTAGTATTAGTTATAGTAATAGTAGTAGTTGTAGGAGTAGTTGTAGTAGTAGTATTGTAGTGTTAGCACTAGTAGTAGCAGTAATAGTAATAGTAATAGTAATAGTAGTAGCAAAAGTAGTTGTAGTTGCAGAGGTAGTACTAGAAGTATTAGTAGTAGTAGTAGTAGTAGTTCAAGTACCAGTAGCAACAAAAGTAATAGTAGTAGTAGTTGTAGTAGTAGTAGTAATAGTAGTTGAAGTAGTAGTAGTAGTTGTTGTTGTTTTCGTAGTACGAGTAGCAGTAGTAGTAGTGGCAGGAGTAGTAGTAGTAGTAGTAATATTAGTACTACTAGTAGTAGTTATGCTTGCAGCTATAGTAGTAGGAGTAGTAGTAGTACTAGTAGTACTAGTAGTAATAGTGATAGCAACTATAGTTGTACTAGTAGTTGTAGTAGTAGTAGTAATAATAGTGGGAGTAGTAATTGTAGTAGGAGTAGCAGTAGGAGTAGCAGTTGTTGTTGTTGTTGTAGTAGACATAGTAGTAGTAGTAGTAGTAGTAGCAATAGTAGTCGTGGTAGTTGTAGGAGTAGTTGTAGTGGTAGTAGGAGTAGAAGTAGGAGTTGCAGTATAACTAGTAGTAGTAGCAGTAGTAATCGAAGAAGAAGAAGTAATTATAGCAGCAACAATAATAGCAGTATTGGTAGTACAAGTAATAGTAGTACTAGTAGGAGTAGTGGAGGAAGCAGCAATAGAAGTAGTAGAAGTAGTAGTGGTTACAATTGTCGCGTTGGTAATAATAATACTTGTAGGAGTAGTAGTAATAGTAGTAGTAGTAGCAGTAGTGGTGGTGGTGGTTGTAGTAGTTGTAGTAGCAGCAGCAGTAGTAGTTGTTGCAGTAGTAGTAGTACTAATAGTTGCAGAAGTAGTACTAGTAGCAGCAGTAGTAGTAGTAGTGCTAGGAGAAGGAGGAGGAGGAGTAGTAGTAGTATTTGCGGTAGTGGGACTAGTAGTTGTCGTTGTGCCTGTGGTAGCGGTAGTAGTAGTTATAATAGTTTTAGTAGTAGCAGCAGCAGGAGTTGTAGCAGTTATTGTTGTCACTGTAATAGTAGTGGCAGTAATAGTAGTAGTAGTAGTAGTAGTAGCGGTAGTAGTAGTAGTAGAAGAAGTAGTAGCCATAGTAATAGTAGTAGTAGTAGCAGGGGTAGTAGTAGTAGTTGTTGTAGTAGTAGTTGTAGCCGTTGTTGGTGTAGCAGTTATAGAAGTAGTAGACTAGCAGAAGGAGTAGTAGTAGTACTATTATTAGTATTTGTAGCAGGGGAATTTGTAGTAATAGTAGTAGTAGTATCAATAGTCGTAGTAGTAGCTGCAGTTGTAGTAGTATTAGAAGAATTAGTAGTTGTAGCAGAAGAAGTAATAGTTGCAGCTGTAGTAGTAGTACTGGTAGTAGTAGTTGCAGTAGTATCAGTAGCAGTAGTAGCAGTAGTAGTAGTAGTGGTAGTAGTAGTAGTAATAGCAGTAGTATTAGCAATAGTAGTAGTAGTAGTAGTGTAGTAGTAGTAGTAGTAGTAGTAGTAGTGATAATAGTAGTAGTGATAGCAGTAGCAGTAGTCGTAGTAGTTGTAGTAGTAGTTTTAGCTGTTGTAGTTGTAGTAGTTGCAGCAATAATAGTAGCAGCAGCTGTAGTAATAGTAGTAGTAGTAGCAATATTTGCAAAAGTTGTAGTAGTTGTTATTGTAGTTGTCGTCTTAGTAGTTGTAGCAGTAGTTGCAGAAGTAGTAGTAGTTATAGTACAAATAATCATAGTAGTACTAGGAGGAGTAGTGGTAGTATTAGGAGTAGTAGCAGTAGTATTAGTAGCCATAACACCAATTGTAGTAGTAGCTGTTGTGGCAGTAGTATTAGTTGTAGCAGTAGTAGTAGGAATAGTAGTTGTAGTAGTAGTAGTTGTTGTAGAAGTAGGAGAAGTAGTAGTTGTTGTTGTTGTTGTAGTAGCAGTGGCAATAATAGTAGTAGTAGTAGTAGAAGAAGAAGAAGAACAAGTAGTAGTCGTAGTAGTACTAGCGGGGGTAATAGTAGCAGTAGCGATAGTAGTAGTTGCAGCCGTTGTAGGTTTAGCAGTAGTAGAAGTAGTAGACTGGTAGTAGGAGGAGTAGTAGTAGTACTATCAGTATTTATAGGAGAAGAATTTGTAGTAATTGTAGTAGGAGTAGCAATAGTTGTAGTAGTAGTAGCAGTAGCAGCAGTAGTAGTTGCACTTGTAGTAGTAGTAGAAGCATTAGTAGTTGTAGCAGAAGAAGTAATAGCTGCAGCTGTAGTAGTAGTAGTGGTAGTAGTGGTTGTTGTTGTCATTGTTGTAGTAGTCATGGTAATAATAGTAGTAGCAGTAGCATTAATAGTAGTAGTAGAGGTAGTAATCGTAGTAGTAGTAGCAGTCGTAGTAGTAGTAGCGGGGGTAGTAGTAGTAGTAGCTATAGTAGTTGTTGCAGCCATTGTATGTGTAGCAGTAATAGAAGTAGTAGACTGGTAGTAGGAGTAGTAGTAGTATTTGTATTTGTAGCTGGAGAATTTGTAGTAATTGTAGTGGTGGTAGCAATAGTCATAGTAGTAGGAGTACTAGTAGTAGCATTAGTAGTTGCAGTAGTAGTTGTAGTAGAAGAATTAGTAGTTGTAGCAGAAGAAGTAATAGTTGTAGCTGTAGTAGTAGTAGTGGTAGTAGTAGTGACAGTGGTATCTATAGCAGTAGTAGCAGTAGAAGTAGCAGCAGTAGTGGTAGTTGTAGTAGCAATAGTGGCAGTATTACTAATAGTAGCAATAGTAGTAGTAGTGTAGTAGCAGTAGCAGTAGTAGTAACAATAGTAGTAGTGATAGCAGTAGCAGCAGTCGTAGTAGTTGTAGTAGTAGTTTTAGTTATTGCAGTTGTAGTAGTTGTAGTAATAGCAGTAGCAGCAGCAGCAGTAGTCGTAGTAGTAGTATCAATAGTAGCAAAAGTAATAGTAGTTATTGTTGTAGTAGTTGTAGTAGTAGTAGTTATGGAAGTAGTTGCAGAAGTAGCAGTAGTAGTAGTACTAGAAGTAGCAGTAGTATTAGTACTAGAAGTAACAGTCGTAGTAGTACTAGGAGTAGTTGTAGTATTAGTAGCAACAGCAGTAGTATTAGTAGCCATAGCACAACTTGCAGTTGTTGTTGTTGTGGTATTAGTATTAGTTGTAGCCGTAACAGTAGCAATAGTAGTTGTAGTAGTAGTACTAATCATAGAAGTAGGAGAAGTAGTAGTAGTACTAGCGGTAGCCATAGCTGCAGCTGGAGTTGCAGCATTAGTAGTAGTAGTCATAATAGTAGTAGTAGTAGTAAAAGTAGTTGAAGCATAATTGATGATGGTGGTGGTGGTGGTGGTGGTAGTAGTAGTATTAGTAGAAGTAGAAGTAGCAGGAGTAGCAGTAGTAGTCACAGGAGTTGCTATAGCAGGATGGGCAATAGAAGAAGTAGTAGTAGTAGCAATATTAGCAATAGTAGCTGTATTAATAGTAGTAGCTCTAATAGGAGTAGTAGAATCATTACTAGAAGCAGTAGTAGTCGTAGTTTTAGTAGTCGGGGTAATAGTAGCAATATTTATAGCAGTAGTAGTAGAAGTAGTAGCAGTAGTAGTAGCAACGGTCGTAGCAACAGCAGCAGTAGAAGTAAGAGGAGTAGTAGGAGAAGCAGTAGTGGTAGTTTTAGTAGCAGCAATAGTAGTAGTAGTGGTAGCAATAGCTATAGAAGCAATAGTAGTAACAATAGTAGAAGTAGTAGGAGAAGTAGTAGGAGAAGTAGAAGATGTAGTGGCAGCATTAGTGGTAGTCGTAGTAGTAGTAGTAGTAGTAGTAGTCGTCGTCGTCGTAGTAGTAGTAGTAGTAGTAGTAGTAGTAGTAGTAGTAGCAGTAGTAGTAATAGTAGTAGTAGTTGTTGTTATAGTAGAAGCAGCAGTGGCAGTAGCAGCAACAGTAGTAGTACTATTGGAAGTAGCATCAGGAGCACAATAGTAGTACTAGTAGTAGTACTAATACTAGGAAAAGTAGTAGTAGTGGTTTTAATAGTAGCAGTATTAGGAGTAGTAGTAGCAGCCGAAGTAGTAGTAGTTGCAGTAGTAGCAGTCGTGGTATTAGTAGCAGCAGTAGCAGCAATCGTAGTACTAGTAGTAGTAGTAGTTATAGTAGTGGTAGCTGTAGTAGTAGTCTAAGTAGTAGTAGTAGTAGTAGTGGTAGCAGTAGCAGTAGTCTAAGTAGTAGTAGTAGTTGTCGTAGTAGTTATAGTAGTAGTAGTTGTTGTAGGTAGTAGTAGTACAAGTAGCAGCATCTACAGAGGTAGTAGTAGTCGTTGAAGTAGTAGTAGTAGTAGTAGTAGCAGCAGCAGTAGTAGTAGTCATAATAATAGTAGCAGAAGTTGTAGTCATAGCTGTAATAGTTGTAGTGGTGGTAGTTGTAGTAGTTGTAGTTGTATTAGAACTAGTAGTAGTAGAAGTAGCATCAGTAGCAGCAGCAGTAGCAGTAGTAATACCAGTTATAGCAATTGTAGTAGTGGCTGTCGTAGTATTAGTAGGGATAGCAGTGGTAGTAGTAGCAGCAGTGTAGTAGTAGTAGTAGCCGTAGTAGTAAAAATAGCAGTGGAGGTAGTTGGACTAGTAGCAGTAGCAGTAGTAATAGTAGCTATAGCATCAGTAGTATTAGTAGCAGTAGCATCAGTAGTAGTAGTAGCAATACTTGGAGACGTAGTAGTAGTAGTAGTAGTAGTAGGAGTAGTCAAAATAGTAGGATAAGTGGTAGTAGTATTAGTAGTAGTAGTGGTGGTGGTGGTAGTAGTAGTAGTAGTGGTAGTAGTAACAGTAGTAGTAGTCGTAGTAGTAGTAGTAGTAGCAGCAGTATTAGTAGTAGGAGTAGCAGCAACAACAGTTGTAGTAGTTTTAGTAGTTGTAGTAGTAGTGGTAACAATATCAGTTGTTCTAGCAATAGTAGTAGTAGTAGTAGTAGGAGAAGTAGTAGGAGTTGCAGGAGTAGAAGTAGTAGTAGTAGAAGTTGTAGCAGTAGTAGTGCTGGTAGCTGAAGTAGTTCTAGTAATGGTACTAGTAGTTGTTGTTTCATCAGCAGTAGTAGTCGCAGAAGTAGTAGAAGTGAAAGTAGTAGAAGTAGTTGAAGTAGTAGTAATAATAGTTGTAGTAGCAGAAGTAGCTATAGTAGTACCAAAAGTAGTATGAGGAGGAGACGTAGTAATAGTAGCAGTAGCAGTACTGGTAGTATTAGTAGTAGTAATAGCAGCATTAGTAGTAGTTATTGCAGCAGTAGCAGTAGCAGCAGTAGTAGCGATAGTAGTAGCTATAGCAGTAGTAGCGGTAGTGGTTGTAGCAGTGGAAGTTGGAGTAGTAGTAGTAGCATTGGTAGTAGTAGCGATAGCAGCAGAAGTAGTAGCAGTTGTTGCAATAGTTGTAGAAGCAATAGTAGTAGTAGTAGTAGTGGCAGCAGAAGTTGTTGTAGTAGTTGCAGCGCTAGTTGTAGCCATAGTAGGAGTTGCAATAGTAGTAGTAGTTGTAGTAGTACCAAAAGTAGTTGCAGAAGTGGTAGTAGTAGTAGTAGTTGTAATAGTACTTGCATTAGTAGTAGTAGGTTTAGTTGACGTAGTATTAGTTGTAGTAGTAGTATTAGCAGCAGAAGTCAGAGTAGTAGTAGTATTAGTAGTTGTAGTAGTAGTAGTAGTAGTAGTAGTACAAGTAACAGTAGTAGCAGAAGTTGCAATAGTAGTAGTAGTTGTTGTTGTTGTTGTCGTAGTAGTAGTAGTAAAAGTAGCTGCCGTAATTATAGTAGTAGTAGTGGTTGTTGTAAAAGTAGTAGCAGCAGTAGTAGCAGCAATAATCACAGAAGTAGTTGTACCATTAGTATTCACGGTAGTAATTGTAATAGTACTGGTAGTATTAGCTGTAGTAATAGTAGTAGCACCAGTAGTATTAGTAGTAGTAGTATAAGGAGAAGTAGTTGTAGTAGCACTAGTAGCAGTAGTATTGGTAGTCGTAGTAGAATTTGTCATGCAGTTGTAATTGTAGTAGTTGTTGTAGAAGCAAAAGTTGTTGCAGTAGTAGTACTAGTAGGATAAGTGGCAAAAGTAGTTGTAGTTATAGCAGCAGTAGTAGTAGTTGCATTAGTTGTGGCAGCAATAGCAGTAGTAGCAGTAGTAGTAGTTATTGTCATAATAGTAGTAGCATTAGTAACAGAACAAGCAGTCGTATTAGTGGTACTTGTAGTAGTAGCAGTAGCTGGGGTAGCAGAAGTAGCAGTAGCTGCAGTCATAGCGGTAGTAGCAGTAGTAATAATAGTTGTAGTAGCAGTAATAGTTGTAGAATAGTAGTAGTAGTAGTAGTAGTAGTAGTAGTAGTAGTAGTAGTAGTAGTAGTAGTAGTAGCAGTAGTAGTTATAGTAGTAGCAGTAGTAGTAGCGGTAGTAGCAGTAGCAGTATTAACAGTCATAGTGGCAATATTAGTAGTACTAGTGGTAGTAGCAGCAATAGTAGTACTAGTAGGAGTAGCAGTTGCCGTAGTAGCAGAGGTTGTAGCAATACTAATAGTAAAGGGACAAATAGAAGTAGTAGTAGAAGTAGTAGCAGAAGTTGTAGAAGTTGTATTACTAATACTAGTAGTAGCAGTAGTAGTAGTGGTAGAACGAGTAGCAGTTGCTGTAGCAGTAGCCGTAACAGTAGTAGTAGTCATAGGAGTAGTGGTAGTAGTAGTTGTAGCAGTAGTAGTTATTGTTGTAACAATAGTAGTTGTTGCAGTAGTAGTTGTAGTAGAAGTCAAAGAAGTGGTCACAGTAGTAGAAGTAGTCAAAAAAGTGGTAGTAGCAGTAGCAGTAGCAGTAGTAGTAGAAGTAGTAATAGAAGCAAAAATAATAGAAGTAGTAGTAGTAGTAGTAGTAATAATAGTAGTACTACTAGTAATATTAGTAGTGCCAGTAGTAGTAGCAGCAGCAGTAGTATTAGTTGGAGCAGCAGTAGTAGTAGTAGCAGCAGTAGTAGCAGCAACTGCAGTAGTAGTTGGAGTAATAATAGTAGTAGGAGTAGTAGTAGGAGGAGTACTAATAGCAGTAGGAGTAGTAGTGGTAGAAGTAGCAGCAGCAGCAGCAGCAGCACCAGTAGTAGTAGTAGCAGTTCTAGCCATATTAGCAATAGTATTAGTAGTAGGGGTAGTAGTAGTAGCAGCAGCAGCAGTAGTAACAGTAGTAGCGGTAGTAGTAATAAGTGTAGCAGAGGTTAGAGTGAAGTAGTATTAGTTGTGGTAGTAGTAGTAGTAGTGGTAGTAGTAAAAGTAGTAGCAGAAGTTATAGTAGAAGTAGTAGTGGTAGTAGCAGTCGCAGTTATAGTAATCATAGTAGTAGAAGTTATAGTAGAAGTAGTAGTACTTGAAGTAGCAACAGCAGCAGCAGTTGTAGTAGATGAAGTAGTAGTAATAGTAGTAGTGGTGGTTGTAGTAGTAGTAGTGGTGGTAGTAGTGGTAGCAATAATAGTAGTAGCAGTAGCAGAGGTAATAGCAAACATAGTTGTAGTAACAATAGTAGTAGTAGTGGTAGTAGTAGTAGTAGTAGTACCAGTAGAAGCAGTGTTAGTAGGAATTGTGGTAGTAGCAATAGTTGTTATTGTAGTGGTGGTAGTAGTAGTTGTAATATGAGTAGTAGTAGTAGAAGTAGTAGTGGTAGTAGTTTTAATAGTAACATTAGTAGTAGCTGAAGTCGTTAGTAGTATTAGTAGCAGAAGTAGTCGCAAAAATAGTATTAATAATAGTAGTAGTAGTTGCACAGTTAATAGTTGCAGTAGTATTAGTTTCAACAGTAATAATAGTTGTAGTAGTAGCAGTAGTCGTAGTAGCAGAAGTTGTAGTAATAGTAGCAGTAATGTGGTAGAAGTAGTAGTAGTAGTGGCAGCAGAAGTACTAGCAGAAGTACTTGTGTTAATAGTAGTAGTTGTTGTCGTAGTAGAAGTATTAGTAGAAATAATCGGAGTAGTAGTAGTAGCAACGGTTGTACGGACAGTACTAGTTGGAGCAATAGAAGTAATAGTTGTAGTTGTGGCAGTAGCAGTAGTAGTACTAGTAGTAGCAGTTGTAGTAGTTGTAGCAGTATAGTAATCGTAGTAGTAGTAGCAGTAGCAGTAGTATTAGTAGTAGTAGTAGTCGTTGTAGTAGCAGTAATAGTAATATTAGTTGTTGTTATTTTAGCAGTAGAAGCCATAGGAGTAGTAGCAGTAGCAGTAGTAGCAGTAGTAGTAATAGCAGTAGTAGCACTAGTAGTAGCAATAGTAGTAGCAGTTGCCATGGTAGTAGCAGTAGCAATGGTATGAGTAGTCGTTGTTGATGGAGGATTATTAGCAGCATTAGTAGTACTAGTAGTAGTAATAGCAGCAGCAGTCCAAGCAGTAGTAGTAGTTGTAGTAATAGTAGTAGCAGTAATAACAATAGCAATAGAAGTAGCAGTAGGAGTAGGATAGCAGTAGTAGGAGCAGTGGTATTTGTTGCAATAGTAGTACCAGTATTAGTTGTAGTAGTAGAAGTAGTAGTAGTACTATTACAAGTAGCAGTAGTAGTAGTACCAGTATTAGTAGTCATAGTAGCAGTAGCAGCAGTGGTAGTAGGCATAGTAGGCGCAGTAATAGTAGTAGCAGGAGTAGTATTATTAGTATTAGCAGTAGTTGTTAATGTAGTAGTAGTATTAGTAGGAGTAGTAGTTGTACTTTTTGTTGTAGTGGTAGAATCAACAGCAGTAGTAATAGTAGTTGCTACAGTAGTACTAGTAGTAGCAGCAGGAGTACTAGCTAAAGTAGTAATAGTAGAAGTAGTAGCAAAAATAGTAGTAGTAGTAATAGCAGCAGCAATAATAGTAGTATTAGTAGTGGTAGTAGTTGTTGCAATAGTTGTTGTAGAAATAGTAGTACCAGGAGTACTAGTAGAAGCAGTAGTTGTAGCTATAGCAACAAGAGTAGCATAAGCAGTTGCAGTAGTAGTAGCCATAGTAGTCATTATTGTAGCAATAATAGTAGTAGGAGTTGGGGTAGTTGTAGGAGTAGTTGTAGTTATAGTAGTAGTAGTAGTAACAGCAGTAGTAGCAACAGTAGTAGCAGCAGCAGCAACAACAACAGTAGTAGTAGCAGCAGTAGTAGTAGCAGCAGTAGGAGTAGCAGTAGCAGTAGCAGAAGTATTATTAGCAGTAGCAGTCATAGCAGTTGTAGTAGTAGCAGTAGTAGTAGTAGCATTAGTAGTAGTAGTAGTTTTAGTAATAGCAGTAGTTGTTGTTGTATTAGTTATCATCGTATTCGTACTAGTGGTAGTAGTAATAGAAGTACTAGTAGTAGTAGTAGAAGTTGTAGTGGTGGTAGTAGTAGGAGTAGCAGTAGCAGTGGCTGAAGTAATAGCAGAAGTAGTAATAGTAGTCGCAATTGTAGTAGTAGCAGTGGTATTAGTTGTAGTGGTGGTTGTAGTAGTTGTTATAGGAGTAGTAGTAGTAGAAGTAGTAGTGGTAGTAGTAACTGTAGTAACTTAGTTGTAGCAAAAGTTGTAGCAGAAGTAGTTCAAATAGTAGTAGTAGCAATAGTAATTGCAGTAGTAGTAGCACTAGTAATAGTAGTACTCGTAGTATTAGCGATAAAAGTAGTAGCTGTACTAGTAGTTCCAGTAGTAGTACAAGTAGTAGTAGTAGTTGTAGTAGTAGTCATCGTAGTAGTGGTAGTAGTAGTAGTCGTCGTAGTAGTGGTAGTAGTAGCAGTAGCAAAAGTAGTTGCAGAATTAGTAGCAAAAGTAGTAGTAGTACTAGTAGTAGTGGTTCTAGCTGTAGTAGTTGTAGTAATAGTAGTAGTAACAGTAATAGTAGTAGTAGAATTAGTAGTAGTAGAAGCAGTAGTAGTTATAATATTATTAGTTGCGATAACAAAAATTGCGGTAGTACTAGTAGTACTAGTTCTAGAAGAAGTAGTTCTAGCAATAGTAGTAGTTATAGTAATAGTAGTAGTAGTAGTATTAGTAGTAGTAGAAGCAGTAATAGTTATAATATTAGTTGTTGCAATAATAGTAATTGCGGTAGTACTAGTAGTAAGAGGAGTGGTAGTAGTAGCACGAGGATTAGTAGTAGTAGTAGTAGTAGCAGTATTAGAGGTAGTTATTGTAGAGTAGTAATACTTGTAGTTATTGTACTAGTACTAGTAGTAATATTGGTGGTAGTGGTAGTAGTAGTAGCAATAGTAGTAGTTGTAGCTATAGTAGTAGTAGAAGTTGCAGGAATTACGGTAGTTGTAGTAGTAGTTGTAGTAGTAGTATTGTAGTATTAGTAGCAGTAGCAGCAGTAGTAGTAGCAATACTAGTAGCAGAAGAAGTAGCAGAAGTAGTAGTAGTAATAGTAGTAGTAGTAGTAGTTGTTGTAGCAGTGGTAATAGTAGTAGTAGTAGTGGTAGTAGTAGTAGTAGTAATAGTAGTAGTAGTAGTGGTAGCAGTAGCAATAGTCGTAGAAGTAGAAGTAGTAGTAGCAATAGTGGTAGCAGTAGTAGTACTATTAGTAGTAGCACTAGTAGTAGTCGTAGAAGTAGTAGTAATAGTAGTAGCAATAGCAGTAGCGGTAGTGGTTGTAGTAGTCATAGTTGGAACAGTAGTTGTAGATACAGTAATAGTAGTAGTAGTAGTAGTAGTAATAATAGTAATTGCTACAAGAGTACTAGTAGTATAATTAGTAGTACCAGCAGAAGTAGCAGTAGTAGGAGTAGTAATAGTTATAGTACTAGTAGTTGTAATAGAAGCAGCAACAGAAGTTGTATTAGTAGTAATAGTAGTAGTAGCAACCATAGTAGTAGAAGTAACAGTAGCAGCAGTAGTGGCAGAAGCAGTAATTGTAGCAGTAGTAGCAGCTGCAGTGGTAGTCATTGTAGCAACTATAGTAGTAGTAAGAATAGTAGTAGGCATTGGGGAAGTTGTAGTAGTAGTAGTAGTTGCACAAGTAGTAATAGCAGCAACAGTAGTAGTAGCAGAAGTAGTAGTTGTAGCAGTAGCAACAGTAATAACTATACTAGTAGGTGTAGTAATAATAGTAGTAGGAGTTGGGGTAGTTGTTGTAGGAGTAGTAGTTGTAGTAGTAGTAGAAATAGTAGTAGGAGTAACTGTAGTAGTAGTTGTAGAAGAAACCCTACGTGTAGTAGCTGTAGTAGTTGTAGTTGTTGTAGTAGTTATAGTGGTAGCCACAGTAGTAGTAGCAGTAGTAATAGTAGTAGTAATAGTAGTAGCAGTAGTAGTTATAAAAGAAATAGTAGTAGCTGTTGTAGCAGTCGCAGTAGTAGCAGTACCTGTAGGAGTAGTACCATTAGAAGAAGTTGCAGTAGCAGTTGTATTAATAGTAGTATCAGTAGTAGCAATAGCAATATTAGCAGCAGCATAGTAGTAGTAGCTATAGCAGCAGCAGTAGTAGTAGTAGCCATACTAGTAAGTAGCCATAGTAGTAGCAGTAGCAGTAGCACTAGTAGTCGTAATAGTTGTAGTAGTAGCAGTAGTCACAGTATTAGCAATAAGAGGAATAGTCGTAGTAGCAAAAGCAACAGTAGTAGTAGCAGTTGTTGTAGTGTTGTTGCAGCAGCAAAAGTGCTCATATTAGAAATAATAGTAGTTGTAGTAGTAGAAGTATTAATAGCAGCAAAAATAGTAGCAGTCCTAGCAATAGTAGGAGTAGTAGCGGAACTAGTAGTAGAAGTAGTTGTTACAAAAGTAGTAGTTGGAGTAGGAGTAGCAATAGTAATAATAGTAGTAGTAGTAACAAAAGTAGTAGTAGTAGCAGCAGCAGTAACTATAGTAGTAGATATGGCAGTAGTGGTAGTAGTAGTGGTGGTGGTGGTGGTGGTGGTGGTGGTGGTGGTGGTCATAGTAGTAGTTGTTGTAGTCGTAGTAGTAGTATTAGTAGTAGTGGCAGTACTAGCCGAAGTACTAGTAGTAGTAGCAGTAGGAGTAGTAACAGTAGTAATACGAGTACAAGCAGTAATTGTGGCAGTACCAATAGAAGTAGGAGCAATTGTAGTAGTTGCAAATGTAGTACCATTAGTAGTTCTAGTAGTTGTTGTTGTTGTTCTGGTAGTAGTAGTTACAGTAGTAGTAGTAGTTGTTGTAGTAGTGGCAGCAGTAGTAGTAGTAGTCGCAGTAGTACTATTAGCAGCAGCAGTAGGAGTAGGAGTAGTAGTAGTAGTTATTGTTGCAGTTACTATAGTAGTACTAGTAGCAGCAGTTGCCGTTGTCGCGCTAGCAACACTTGTACCAACCGATGTAGCAGTAGTAGGTGTAGTAGCAATAGCAGTAGCAGCAGCAGTAGTAATAGCAGCAGCAATAGTTGTAGTATTAGTAGTAGTAGTAGTAGTAGCAGTTGTAGCAGTAGCAGTAATAGTAGCAGTAATAGTAGAAGCTTTAGTTGCAACAGCAGCATTAGTAGTAGTAGGAGTAGCTGCCATAGTAGTAGTAATAGCAGCAGCTATAGGAGCAGCAGTAGTAGTAATAATAGTAGTAGGAGTTGCAGCAGTAGTTGTAGTTGCAGTAGTAAGAGTAGTAGCTGCAGTAAGAGTAGCAGTAGTAGTAGTAGCAGTTGTTGTAGTCTTGTTGCAGTAGCAGAAGTGCTTGTAGTAGAAATAATAGTAGAAGTAGTAGTAGAAGTACTAATAGCAGCATCAATAGTTGCAGTCCTAGCAATAGTAGTAGTAGTAGCAGAACTAGTAGTAGAAGTAGTTGTTACAAAAGTAGTAGCAAGAGTAGCAGTAGCAATAGTAAAATAGTAGCAGAGTAGCAAAAGTAGTAGTAGCAGTAGCAGCAGCAGTTGTAGTAGTAGATGTGGCAGTAGTAGTAGTAGTAGTAGTAGTAGTAGTAGTAGTAGTAGTAGTAGTAGTAGTGGCAGTAGCAGCCAAAGTAGCCGTAGTAGTAGTACCAGCAATAGCAGCTATAGTGGTAGTAGGAGTAGAACTTGTAGTAGCAGTAGTGGTAGCAGTTGCCATAGTAGTAGCAATAGTAGTAGTAGTAGTAGTAGTAGTAGTAGTAGTATCGGTAGCAACAATAGCAGCAGCAGTAGTAGTAGTACTAGGAGTAGTAGGAACACTAGTAGTCACTGTACTAGTAGGAGCACTAGTAGTAGTTGCAGTAGTAGTACCAGTAGTAGTTGCAGTAGTAGAAGTAGTAGTAGTAGTACTATATGTAGTTGTAGTAGTAGTTCAAGTAGTAGTTGCAGTAGTAGAAGTAGTAGTAGTAGCAATAGCAGCGGGAATAGTGATAGTAGGAGCCGGTGTAGTACTAGTAATAGCAGTTGTTGTTATTGTAGTAGTAGCAGCAGTAGTAGTGGTTGTATTAGCAGTAGCAGTACAAGTAAAAGTAGTAGTCATAGCAGTAGTAGTAGTAGTTATAGTAGTTACCACAGCAGTACTAGTAGTAGCAGCAGTAATATTAGCAGAAGTAGTAGCACTAGAAGTAGTTGCAATCATAGTAGTAGTAGTAGTAATTGCAACAACAATAATAGTAGTATTAGTAGTGGGAGTAGTTATAGCAACAATAGTAGTAGTAGTAGTAGCCGTAGTAGTAGTAGAAGCAGAAGTTGTAGCAGTGGTAGCTGCAGCAGCATTAGTAGTCGTAGTAGAAGCAGTCGTAGTAGTAGTTGTTGTAGTAAAAATAGTAGTAGGAGTGGGGGTACTTTTAGTAGTAGTAGTAGCTAAAGTAGTAGTAGCGGTAGTAGCAGTTGAATGTGCGGTAGTAGGAGTAACTATAGTAGTAGTTGGAGAAGAAGCAGTAGGGGTAGTAACTATCGTTATAGTAGTAGCAGTAGTTGTAGTAGTTGTAGTAGTAGCCGTAGGACTAGTAGCAGTAATAGTAGTAGTTGTAGTTATAACAGTAGTAGTAGTAGTAGTAGTTGTTGCAGTAACACTACTAGGAGTAGAAGCTCTAGGAGTAGTAGCTGCCACAGTTGTAGTTGTCACACTAGTAGTTGTAGTAGTTGGAGCAGTAGCCGTAGCATTAGTAGCAGAGGTAGTAGCAGTATCTGTAGTAGCAACAACAGTATTAGTAGTAGCATAGTAATTGTAGTTGTAGTAGTAGCAGTAGTAGTAGTAGTATTAGTAGTGGTAATAGTGGTAGTAGCTGTAGTAGTAATAGTAGTAGTGGTAGTAGTAGCCGTTGTGCAAGTAGTAGTAGTAGCAGGAGTTGTAGTACTAGTTGTAGCAGTAGCAATAGCAGCAGTAGTTCTAGTAGTAGTCGTGGTAGTAGGAGCAATGTTGTAGAAGTAGAAGTAGTAGTAGCAATAGTAGTAGCAGCTGTAGTACTATTAGTAGTAGAACTAGTAGCTGTAGTGGAGGTAGTAGTAATAGTAGTAGCAATAGCAGTAGTGGTGGTAGTAGTAGTAGTCGTAGTCGGAATAGTTTTTGTAGATAAAGTAGTAGTTCTAGTAGTAGTTGTAGTAGTAGAAGTAGTAGTTGTAGTTAAAGCAGTAGCAATAGTGGTAGCAGAAGAAGTAGTAGTAGCAATAGCAGTAGTAGTAGCAGTAAGAGCAGTAGTAGTGGTAGCAGCTGCAGTAGTAGTAGTCTTAGTTGTAGTAGTACTAGTAGCAATAGTTGGAGATGTAGTAGCAGCAGCAACGACAGAGGTAGTAGCAGTAGTAGTGATAGTATTCGCTACAGAAGTAGAAGTAGTAGCATCAATAGTGCCAACTGAAGTAGTAGTAGTAGAAATAGTAGTAGTTATAGTAGTAGTAGTAATAGCAGCAACAATAGAAGTAATGTTAGTAGTGGTAGTAGTAGTAGCAACTGTAGTTGTAGAGGCAGTAGTTGTAGCAGTATTAGCAACAGAAATAGCAGTTGTAGTAGCAGCAGTAGTAGTAATAAGAATAGTAGTAGGAGTTGGCGTAGTTGTAGAAATAGTAGTAGCTGCACTAGTAGTAATGGTAGCAATGGTAGTAGTAGTAGTTGTTGTTGTTGTAGCAGTAGTAGTAGTAGAAACTATAGTAGTAGTTGTAGTAATAATAATAGTAGGAGTTGGGGTAGTTGTAGTAGTGGTAGTAGTGGTAGTTGTAGCAGCGATAGTAGTTGTTACTATAGAAGTAGTAGAAGAAGAAGCCCTAAGGGTAGTAGTTGTAGTCCTAGTAGTAGCAGTAGTTATAGTAGTTATAGTAGTCGCCATAGTAGTATTAGCGGTAGTAATAGTAATAGTTATAAAAGAAGTAGTAGTAGCAGTAGTAGTTGTAGAAGGACTAGTAGGACTAGAAGCACTAGGAGTAAAAGCTGTAGCAATCGCAGTAGTGGCACTAGCAGCAGTAATAGTAGCACTATCAGTTGTAGCAATAGCAGTATTAGTAGTAGCATAGTAGTAGTAGCTATAGCAGTAGTAGCAGTAGTAGTAGCCACACTAATAATAGCTACAGGTGTTGTAGTAGCAGTAGCACTCATACTACAACTTCAACTACCACTACTACTACTACTATTACTACCACTACTACTATTATCACTACATGCTAACACTACTACAACTACCACTACAACTACTTCGACTATTACTACCACAGCTAATACTACTGCTCCTACAACTACTGCTACTAATACTACTACTAGCACAACTACTTATGCTTCTACCACTATAATAACTTTTGTTACTACTTTTGTTACTGCTACTACTACTTTTGCTACCACTATTTGCTACTACTACAAATATTGCTTCTGGTGCCACTTCTGCTACAACTACTATAACTATTATTACTACTACTACTTCAGGTACTATTGCAACTACTACTTCTACTACTGATTCTACTACTACTCTCACTACTTATACTATTACTACAACTACTGCAACTAATACAAATACTACTAATACTACTACAACTGCTACCACTGCTACTATTGCTACCTGTACTACTACTGCTGCTACTATTACAACTACTACTACTGCTACTGCTGCTAGTACTACTACAACAACTACTACTGCTGCTGCTGCTATTACTATTTCTACTCCTACTACTGCTACTGCTACTTCTACTACGCCTACAATTACTACTATTCCTACTATTAGTACTACTACTACTATTGCTACTATTAATACTGCCGCTACTATTATTACTACTGCTATTAGCACTACTATTACTGGTTTCACTACTACTCCTATTGCTACTACTACTATTACTCCTCCTACTATTACTACTACCACTATCATGACTACTACTACTGCAACTACAACTACTATGACAACAAATAATACTACTACAACCACTTGCACTACTGCTATAGATACTACTGCCGGAACTACTACTTCTAGTACTGTTCGTACCACTACTACTAAGACTACTACTGCTAATAGTACTTCTGCTTCTGCTACTACTACGACTAATAGTAATACTACTACTACGACTACTACTACTACTACTATTACTACTAGTACTACTACTACTACTATTGTTGTTGCTACTACGACCATTAATGCTACTATAACTACTATTTCTATTACTACTACGATTATTGCTATTACTACTAATATAGCTACTACTACTCTGACTACAAATTCTACTACTGCCACTACTACTACTCCTACTGCTACTCCTACTGCTACTACTATACTACTACTACTTGTCCTACTAATAATCATCTTGCTTCTGCTACTACTACACCTACTACTACTACTACTACTACCACTACTACAACTACTCCTACTACTACTATTGACACTACTAGTACTACTGCTACTACTACTACCACTACATTAATACTACTACTGCTACACTACCACTACTCCTACTGTTGTGACTACTATTGCTACTACTATTACTACTACTAATACTTTTTTCCCACCTCCTCCTCCTCCTCCTCCTCCTACTACTACTCCTACTACTACTAGTACTACTATTACTACTACAGCTGCTGCTAGTACTACTACCACTACTACTACTATTGCTACGATAGCTTGTATAGCTACTAAGACTAATGCTACTTCTCCTAGAACTATAACTACCACTACTACTACCACTTCTGCCACTAGAGGTACTGCTACTAATGCTACTAATGCTACTACTACTAATACTATTATGACTACTACTACTACTACTACTACTACTACTATGACAACTCCTACTAAGATTATTACTATTACTACTACTCCTGTAGCTGCTACTAATACTCTTACTACCATTGGAACTACTCCTTCTACTACTACTACTACTACTGCGACTTCTGTTACTAGTACTAGTGCAACAACAACAACTACTACTACTACTAATACTCATTTTATTATTATTGTTATTACAACAACCACTACTACTACTGCTGCTACTTCTATTACTACTACTTTTGTTGGTAGTACTATTGCTAGTGCTGCCATAGCAAAATCAATAGTAGTAGTAGTAGTAGTAGTAGTAGTAGTAGTAGTAGTAACAGCAACAGTCATAGCCTTAGTAGTACTAGTAGTAGTAGTAGTAGTAGTAGCACTAGTAGTAGTAGTCGAAGTAGTATCAGCAGCAAGAGTAGCAGTAGTAGTAGATGTAGTAGTAGCTGGAGTACTAGTAGCAGTAGTAATAGAAGTAGTAGTTGCGATAATAGTAGGAGTAGTAGTAGTAGCAGTAGCCATAATTGTAGTAGCAGCAGTAGTAGTAGTAGTCATAGTAGTGCTATTAGTAATAGTAGTAGTAATGGTAGGTGTATTAGGAGTTGTTAAAGCAGTTGTATAAGTAGTAGTAGTAATAGTAGTACTAGGAGTAGTGGTACTAGTTGTAGCAGCAGTGGTAGTAGTGGTAGTAGTATTAGTAATGGTAGTAAGAGGAATTATAGTTGTAGTGATAGCAGTAGCAACTGTAATTGTAGTAGTTGTATTACTAGTAGTAATTGCAGTAGTACTAATAGTTGTATCAATAGTAGCAGTAGTAGTAGCAACAATAGCGGCGTTAGTAGCAACAGTAGCAAGTACAGTTGTAGTAGTAGTAGTAGTAGCAGTAGTAGTAGTAGTGGTGGTAGTAGCAGCAGCTGCAGTAGTACTAGTGGCAGTTAGTAGTGGTAGTCATAGTAGTATTAGTAGAAGCAGCAGTAGTTGTTGCAGAAGTATTAGCAGTAGTCCTAGTAGCAGTAGTACTAGTAGCAGTAGTAGAAGTAGTAGTAGTAGTTATTGTTGTTGTTGTAGTAGCAGCAGCAGTAGTATTGGCAATAGTAAAAGTAGTAGTTGTTGTTGTAACCGCAGTGGTAGTATTACCAATAGTAGTAGTAGTAGTACTGGTAAATGTAGTAGTAGTAGTAGTAGTAGTAGTAGTAGTAGAAGTAGTAGTAGTTGCAGTCTTAGTTGTAGTAGTAGTTGAAGTAGCAGTAGTCTCGTAGCCAAAGTAGTAATCGCAACGACATTCATAGCAGTAGTAGTGGCAGTAGTATTAGTAGCAAAAAGTAGCAGTGGTAGTAATAGTAGTAGTTGAAGAAGTTGTATAGTAGTAGTAGTCATAGTAGGAAAAGTAGTCATAGTACTAGTAAAAGTAGAAGCATAGCAGCAGTAGTAGTAATAATAGTAATAATAGTAGTTGTAGTAATAGTTGTGGTAGTAGTAGTAGAAGAAGTAGTAGTAATAGTAGTAGTTGCAGCAGTAGTTGCAGTAGTAGTAATTATAGTAGCAGTAGTAGCTACTACAGTTGTAGTAGAAATTGAAACAATTATAGCAGTATTAGCTGTAGTGGTTATTTTAGCAGTAGCTATAGCAGTAGTAGCAGTTGTAGTGGTAGTTCTAGTGGCAGCAGTAGTAGCAATAGTTGTTGTAGTAGGGGGTGGTAGTAGTAGTAGGAGCATAAGTAGCTATAGTAGTCACAGTAGTAGTTGTACCAATAGTGGCTATAGTAGTGCTTGTAGTAATAGGAGTAGTGGCAACAATTGTAGTTGTAGTGGTAGTAGTATTAGTAGTAGTAGAAGAAGCAGCAGTAGCAGTAGTCATAGTAGTAGCAGAACTAGTAGAATTGGTTGTAATAGTAGTAATAGTAGTAGTAGTAGTACTGGTAGAAGTCGCAGCAGTAGTAATAGTAACAGTTGTTGCAGTAGTAGCAGTAGTAGAAGTATTAGAATTAGTAGTAGTAGTAGTAGTAGTAGTAGCAGTTGTAGAAGTTACAATTGTAGCAGTAGCAGTAATAGTAGTAGTAGTAGTGCTAGTAGGACCAGTAGTATCAGTAGTAGCAGTAGTAGCTATAGTTGTAGTAGGAGTAGTAGAAGTAGTAGAAGAAGTTGCAGTTGTAGTAGTAGTACCAATAGTAGTAGTAGTAGTAGCATTAGCAAGAGTAGTAGCAGCGGTAGCAACAGAAGTAGTAGTAGGTGTAGTAGTGGTAGCCAATGTCGTAATAGTAGTAGCAGAAGTAGTAGAAGCAGTAGTAGCAGCAGTACTAGTAGTAGTATGAGAAGTGGTTGTTCTAGCGGTAGCATTAGTAGTAGATGTAGTAGTAGTTGTAGCAGTAATAGTAGTAGTCACATTTTTAGTAGTAGTAGGAGCAGCAGCAGTAGCAGCAGTAGCAATAGTAGAAGTAGAAGTAGTATTAGTAGTAGTAGAAGTAGTAGCTGCTGCAATAGCAGTAGTAGCAGCAGCAGTACTAGTATTAGTAGCAGTAATAGCGGTAGTACTGGTAGTAGCAGCAACAGCAGCAGTAGTGGCGGTAGTAGCAGCTGTAGCAGTTGTAGTTGTTGTAGTTGTAGTAGAAGCAGTAGCTATAGTTGAAATAGTAGTAGTAGTTAGTAGTAGAAGTTATAGTAGCAATAGTCAACAATAGAAGTAGTAGTAGCAGCAGTAGTAGTAGCCGTAGTAGTTGTAGCAGAAGTAGTTGTAGTAGAAGTAGTAGCAGTAGTACTAGTAGCAGTAGTAGCAGTAGTAGTAGTAATTACAGTAGCACTTACAGTAGCAGCAGTAGTAGCAGTAGTAGTAGTAATTACAGTAGCACTTACAGTAGTAGCAGCAGTAGCAGTGGTAGTTGTAGTAGTAGAAGCATTTGTAGTTGTAGTAGTAGTCATAGTAGTAGTAGTAGTAGTAGCTATAGTGGTAGTAGAAGAAGCAGCACGACTTGTAGCCGTAGCAGTGGTCGCGGCAATAGTCTTAGCAGTAGCAGTAGTAGTAATAATAGCAACATCAGCAATAGGACTAGTAGAAGTAGAAGTAGCAGCAACAGCAGCAGTAGTCGTAGTAATAGCAGTAGTAGTAGTAGTACTAGTAGTAGTAGCAGTAGTAGAAATAATAGTAGCAGTATTAATTATAGTAGCAATAGTAATCCTAGTAGTACTATTAGAAATCGTAGTAGTTGTGGTAGGAGTATTAGGAGTCGTAGTAGAAGTAGTTGTAGTAGTAATAGTAATAATAGCAATTGTAGTCGTAGTCGCTGTTGTAGTAGTAGAAGTAGTAGTAGTACTAGCAGTGGTAGTTGTAGTGGTAGTCATGTTAATAGTTGTAGTAGGATTAGCAATGGTATTAGTAGGAATTGTAGCATTAGTGGTGGTAGCAGCTGCTAGAATAGCGATAGTAGTAGCAACAGCTGTAGTATTAGTGGTAGTAATAGTAGTCATACTGGTTGTTGTAGAATTGGTAGTACAGTAGTAGCAGCATTAATGGCTGTAGTAGCGACATTAGAAGTAGTAGTAGTAGGAGTAGTAGTAGCAGTAGCAGTGGTAGAAGTAGTAGAAGTAGTAGTGGTTAGTAGTTGTAGTAACAGTAGTGGCAGTATTAGCAGTAGTAGTAGTAGTAGTAGTTGCAATAGTAATAGTAGTTGTTGTAATAGTAAAAGTAGTAGTAGTAGTAGCAACAGTCTTAGTTGCAGTAGCAGTAGAAGTGGCCGCAGTACTCATAGCCATAGTAGTAGTCACAGTGGCAGTCGTAGTTGTAGTGGTAGTAGTAATAGTCGTAGCAGAAGTAGTAGTAGTAGTAGTAGTAGTAGTAGTTATAGAAGTAGTAGTACTAGAAAAAGAAGTAGTAGTAGCAGCAGTAGTAGTAATAGTTGTAGTAGTAGCAACAAAAATAATAGTAGTAGTGTTAATTGTAGTTGAATTGGGAGTAGTTGTACCAATGGCAGTAATAGTATTAGTAATAGTAGTCGTAGTGGTCATGGTAGTAGTTGTATTAGCACAAGAGGTAGCAGGTGTAGCACTAGTAAGGGCAGCAATTGCAGCAGTAGTAGCAGTAGTGGGAGTAGTAGTAGTGGTAGTAGTAGCAGTAGTAGTAATAGTAGTATTAGTAGTAGTAATAGTGGTAATTGTGCTAGTGGTAATAAAAGTAGTAGTAATAATAGTAGCGCTAGCAGTAGTAGTAATAGTAGTAGTAGTTGTTGTTGTACTAGTCGTAGTAGAAGAACTAGCAGTAGTAGTAGAAGCAGTCATAGCAACAAAAGTAGCAGTAGCGGCAATAGTAGCAGTAGTAGTAAAAGTATTTGCAGGAGTAGCAGTAGTAGTTATAGTAGAAGTAGTAGTAGTGGAAGTAGAAGTAGTGGTCACAGTAGTAGTAGCAAAAGTAGCGGTTGTAGTCATAGTAGTAGTTTTAGTAGAAGCAATAGCAGTCAAGTAGTAATAGTTCAAGTAGCAGTAGTCGTAATAGTAGGAGAAGTAGTCGTAGTAGTAGTAGTAGCAACAGTGGTAGTTGTTGTTGTAGAAGCAATAGTAGTTGCAGAAGTAGTACAAGTAGGGGACGTAGTAGTAATAGCTGTAGCCACAGTAGTAGTAGCAACAATGGTAGGCATAGTAGGAGTAGGAATACTACTACTAGTAGTAGTATAACTAGTAATAGAAGTAGTAGTTGTAGTAGCAGTAGTAGTAGGGGTAGTGATTATAGTAGTAGTAGTAGCAACAGTAGTAGTAGCGGTAGTTGCAGTAGCAGTAGCCATAGTAGCAGCAGTAGAAGTGGTAATAGTTGTAGTAGTAGTAGAAGCAGCAATAGCAGTAGTTACAGTAGTAGTAGTGGATGTAGTAATAGTAGTAGCGAAAGTAGTAGTAGCGGTACTAGCAGTAGTAGCAATTCTATTAACAGTAGCACTAGCAGTAGTAGTAGTTATAGAAGCAGGAGTAATATTAGTAGAAGTTGTAGTAGTAGTAGTACTTGTAGCAATAGTTGTTGGAGCAGCAACAACATTAGTAGTTGTAGTAGCAGTAATAGTAGTAGAAGTAGTACAAGCAGCAGCAGCAGCAGTAGTAGTAGTACTGGCTGTAGTAGTAGCTACAACAATAACAGTGGTAGACATAGTTGTAGCAATAGCACTAGCAGTAGTATTGGCTATAGTAGTAGTTGCACCAGTAGTAGTAGTTGTAGCAATAGCAGCAGCCGCAGTAATTGTAGTAGTAGTAGTAGTAACAACAATAGTAGTAGTAGCAGCAGCAGCAGTAGTAGTAGCAGTAGTAGGAGCAAAAGTATTGCTAGTAGTAATAGTTGTAGCAATAGTAGTAGGAGTAGTTGTAGTAGCATTAGTAGTAGTGTCAGTAGTAGGAGTAGTATTGGTAGTAGTAATATTAGCAGAAGTAGTAGTAGTAGTAGTAGTTGTTGTTGTAGGAGAAGTACTAATAGTGGTACTAGTAGTTATAGTAGAAGCAGTTGTTGAAGGAGTAGTATTAGCAGCAACAGCAGCAACAACAATTGTAGTATTTAAAGTAGTTGTAGTCGTAGTAGTAGTTATAGTAGTTGTAGCAGCAGTAGCATAGTAGTAGTGGCAGTGGCAGTAGTAGTAGAAGTAGTAGTATTAATAGTTGCACCAGGAGCAGCAGCAGCAGTAGTAGTTGCAGTTATAGTTGTAGTAGTATTAATAGTTGCAGCATGACGAGCAGCAGCAGCAGCAGTAGCAGCAGTAGTAGTAGTCGAAGTTACAGTGGTAGTAGCATTAGTAGAAGTGGCAGTAGTAGTAGTAACAGTAGTAATATTAGTAGTAGTTGTAGTAGCAGCCGCAGTAGTAGTAGTAGGAGTAGTAGTAGCAGCAACAGCAGCATTATTATTAGTAGTAGTAGTATTTGTAGTAGTACTAGTAATTGTTGTTGTTGTTGTTGTTGTAGCAGTAATTTCTACAGTAGTATTAGAAGTAGCAACAGCACTCGTAACCATTGTAGTAGCTTCTGCAGTAGTGGTAGATTTAGTAGTAGCTATAACAGTAGTAGCAGTAGTAGTTGAAATAGTACTAGCAGCAACATCCGCAGCAGCAGCAGCAGCAGTAATACTAGTAGACCTAAAAGTAGTTGTAATAGTAGTGGTAATAGTAGCAATAGAAGTTGTAGTAGTAGGAGTAGTAATAGTAGTATGACTAGGAGTAGTAGTAGTAGTGGTAGCGGTAGTAGTACTACTAGTAGTAGTAATAGTAGTATTAATACTACATGATTAGCAATATTAGCACTAATAGTACTAGTTGGAGAAGTAGTAGCAGTAGGAGTGGTTGTGGGTGTGCCTGTAGCAGCAGTAGTGTGAGTGCCCGTAGTAGCAGCAGCAGTAGCAGTAGTAGTCGTAGTCGCAGTAGAAGAAAAAGTAGTAGTAGTAATAGTAGTGGGAGTGCCAATAGCAGAAAAAGTAGTAGTAGTAATAGTTGGAGTAGTAGCAGCAGTAGTAGTAGGAGCAGCAGTAGTAGTAATAGTAGCAATAGTAGTAGTAGTACCCGAAGTAGCAGTAGCAGCAGTAATAATAGCAGTAGTACTAGTAGTAGTAGTAGTAGCAGCAGTAGTCATTGTAATAGTAGCTGTAGCTGAAGTAGTGGTAAGGTGAGTAGTAGCAATAATAGCTGTGCAACAGTGGTAGTAGTAGTAGAAGTATTAGTAGCAATAGTAGGTGAAGCATAAGTAGTAGCAGTAGTTGTAGAAGTCATAGTCATAGTTATAATCTTAGTAGTAGTTGTTGTAGTATGAAAAGTAGCTGTTGCAGTAGTAGTAGTAGTAGGATTGGTGTTAGTGGTATTAGTAGCAGCGGTCGTAGTGGCATAGTAGCAGTAGGATTAGTTGCAATAGCAGTAGTACTGGTAATAGAAGTAGTAGTACAGAAGCAATAGTCGTAGTGGCTATAGTCATAGTAGCAGTACTAGTAGTAGTAGTAGTATTTTGTGGTTGTAGTAGTAGATGTACTAGAAGTAGTAGTTATTGTTGTAGTAGTTGTAAGAGTAGTAGTAGCAGTAGTAGCAATTATATTAGTAGTAGTAGAGAGAGGAGGAGGAGGAGTAGTAGTAGTTGTTGTACTATTAGTAGTAGCTATAGCAGTTGTAGAAGTAAGTATTACTAGTTGTAGTAGTAGTTATTGTTGTTGTTGTTGTTGTGGTTGTGGTTGTTGTTGTTGTAGTAGTAGTAGTAGCAGTAATAGAAGTCATGGAAGGTAGCAGTAGTGGTAGTAGTTATTGTAGAAGAATTAGCAGCGATAGTACTAGTAATTGCAGAAGTTGTAGAAGTAGGGGGAAGTAGTAGTAATAGCTATAGCAGCAATTGTTGTAGTAGCTATGGTAGTAGTTGTGGAAGGAGTAGTAGTATTGGTAGTAGTATTAGTAGCAACAGAAGTAGTAGTTGAAGTAGCTGTAGTAGTAGCAGAAGTTGTAACAGTAGTAGAAGCAGTTTCTGTAGTAGCAGCAGTAATAGCAGTAGTAGTGGCAGTAGTAGAAGAAATAGAAGTAGTAGTAGTAGGAGAAATAGTAGTAGTAGAATTATTAATAGTAGTAGCAATAACAGCAGTAGTGGTGCTAGTAGCAAAGGTAATAGTATTAGCAGTAGCAGAAGTAGTAGTAGTTGTTCTAGTAGTAGCAGTAGTAGTAGCAGTACTAGTAATAGCAGTTGTTGGAGCAGCAACAGCACTAGTAGTAGTAGGATTAGTGCTAATAGTAGTAGTAG
The DNA here is from genome assembly GCA_005019695.1 of Trichopus zeylanicus subsp. travancoricus. Lineage (NCBI taxonomy): Eukaryota > Viridiplantae > Streptophyta > Magnoliopsida > Dioscoreales > Dioscoreaceae > Trichopus > Trichopus zeylanicus. The sequence continues at coordinate 106,788 of RXID01021663.1, forward strand.
GAGTAGCAGCAATGGTAGTAGTTGTAGTCCCACTTGTAGTTGTAGTAGTAGTCGTAGCTATAGCTGTAGCACTAGTAGTAATAGCTATAGAAGTAGTAGTAGTAGTAGCAATGGTAGTCGTAATGGAAGGAGTAGTATTATTTGTAGTAAGAGAAGTAGTAGTTGTAGTAGCGGTAGGTGTAGCCGTAGCAGCAATAGTAGTAATAGCAGTTGTAGTAGCCGTAGTAGTAGCAGAAGCAACAACTGTAGTAGTTGTAGTTAGAGAAGTAGTAGTAGCAGTAGTAGCTATAGATGTAGTAATAGTAGTAGCTGTAACGGTAGTAGTGGTACTAGTAGCTGTGGTAATAGTAGTAGTACTTGTAGACGTAGTTGTTATTGTAGTTGTAGCAGTAGTCGTAGTACTAGCAGTAGTAGTAGTAGTAGTAGTTGTTGTTGTTGTACTAGTTGTAGCAGTAGTTGTAGCTGTAGTAGCAGTAGTATTAGTAGTAGTTGTAGGAGAAGTAGTAGCAGTAGTAGTTGTTGTAGTTGTTGGAGAAGTAGTAGTAGTACTAGTAGTAGTTGTAGCAGAAGTAGTTGTAGAAGTAAAAATATAGTAGTAGTGGTGGTAGTAAGTAGTAGTAGTAGTAGTAGTAGTAGTAGTAGTAGTAGTAGTAGTAGTAGTAGTAGTAGTAGTAGTAGTAGTAGTAGTAGTACTAGTAGTACTAGTAGTACTAGTAGCAGTAGCAGTGGTGGTAGTAGCAGGAATAGCAGTTTCAGCAGTAGCGGTAGTAGTAGTAGTAGTACAAACAATAACTGTAGTAGCAATAATTGTAGTTTAAGTAGTAGTAGTACATGCAAAAGGAGTAGTAGTAGTTGCAGTAGTAGAAGTAGTAATAGTAGTAGTTGTTGTAGTAATAGTAATAGTAGTAGTAGTAGTAGTAGAAGTTACAGGGGTAGTAGTAGTACCTAAAGTAGTGGTGGTAGTAGCAGCAACTGTAGTGGCAGTAGTAGTAGCCACAATAGTAGTATTAGTCATAGTTGTGGGAGCAGTAGTGGTAGTAGTAGCAGAAGCAGTTGCAACAATGTTAGTAGTAGCAGCCATAGTAGTTATCGCAGAAGTAGTAGTAGCAGTAGCAGAAGTTGTAGTAGTAGCAATTATTATTAGTAGTAGTAGTAGTAGCAATAACAGTAGTACCAGTGGTAGTAGTAGTACTAGTTAATTATAGTAGTAGCCATAGCAGTAGTAGTTGTAGTTGTAGTAGTAGCAAAAGTACTAGTAGTAGTAATAGTAGCAGTCGTACCTGTAGTAGTGGTAATAGTAGCAGTTGTTGCAAAGTAGCGACAGCAGTAGCAGCAATTGCAGAAGAAGTAGTAGTAGTAGTAGTAGTAGCAATAGTAGTAGCATTATTAGAAGTAGTAGTAGTAGTAGTGACAAAGAAGTGGTATTACTAGTGGTGGAGGTGGTGGTGGTGGTAGTAGTAGCAGTAGCAGTAGTAACAACAACAACAATAGTAGTTGTAGTAGTAGTATTAGTAGTAGTAGCAACAATAATAATAGTAGTAGTAGTAGTAGTAGTTGTTGTAGTAGCAGCAGCAGTTGTTGTTGTAGTAGTATTAGAAGTAGCAGCAGCACTCATAGCAAGAGTAGTAGGTGCAGCAGCAATTATAGCTATTGTGGTACCAATAATAGTAGTAGTAGCAGTAGTAGTAATAGTAGTAGCAGAAGCATCAGCAGCAGCAGCAGCAGTAGTATTTGTAGATGTAAAAGTAGTAGTAGTAGTAGTAATAGTTGTAGTAGTAGTAATAGTAGTAAGACTAGTAGTAATAGTAGTAGTAGTAATAGTTGTAGGACTAGGTGTAGTAGTAGTAATAGTAGTAGTAATAGTACGTTATTTGCAATATTAGTTGTAATAATACTAGTTGGAGTAGCAGTAGCAGTAGTAGCAGTATTAGTGGTAGTAGCAGCTGTAGAAATAGTAGAAGTAGTAGTAGTAGTGGGAGTGCCAGTAGTAGCAGTAGTAGTAGAAGTAGTAATAGTAATAGTTGTAGTAGTTGTAGTAGTAGTTCTCGTCGTATCAGTAGTGGAAGCAGTAGTAGCAGTGGCACTAGTTGTAGTAGTAGTTGAAGCAGTAATAGTTATAGTAGTAGTAGTTGAAGTAGTGGTAATATCAAAAGTAGCAGTAATAGCTATAGTAGTAGCAGCAGGTGTAGTAGTAGTAGAAGTATTAGTAGCAATAATAGGTGAAGTAGAAGTAGCAGCAGTAGCAGTAGTAGCAATAGTCATAGTAGGAGCAACAGTAGTAGCAGTAGAAGTAGTAATATTAGTAGTGGTAACAGTAGCAGTGGTATTAGTAGTATTAGATGTAGTAGTAGTACTAGTAGTAGCAATAGTAGTAGTTGCACTAGTAGCTATAGTTGTAGGAGTGACAACATCATTAGTAGTAGTAGTAGTAGCACCAGCAATAGGAGTTCTAGTAGTACTAGTAGTAGTAGTAGTAGTAGTAGCAGTAGTAGCGGCCATTGTAGTAGCTACAGTAGTCGTAGCAGCAGGAATTGCGCTAGTAGTAATAGCTATAGTAGTAGTAGTAGTAGTAGTCGTGGTAGTAGTACTAGAAGGAGTAGTAGCATTATTAGTAATAGAAGTAGTAGTTGTAGCAGTAGTAGCAGTTGAAGTAGCCATAGTAGCAGCAGAAGCAGTAGTAGTAGTAGTAGTAGTTGGAGTAGCTGTAGTCATAATAGCAGTAGCAATAGTAGAGTTATCATACTAGCAGTGGAAGTTGTTGATGTAGTAGTAGCATTAGTTATAGTAGGAGTAGTAGTAGTTGTAGAAGCAGCAGTTGTTGAAGCAGCAGTTGTAGGAGTAGCAGCAGCATTAGTAGTAGCAAGAGTAGTACTAGTAGCAATAGTTGTAGTGGTAGTAGCTATTGCAGTAGTAGTAGTTGTAGTAGTAGCAATAAAACTAGTCGTAGTCCTAGCAGTAGCAATAAAACAAGTAGTAGTAATAGCAGCAATAGTAGTAGTAGAAGTAGTAGTAGTAGTAGCAGTAGTAGTAGTCGCAGTAGCAGTAGCCACAATCATTATAGTAGTACTACTTGTAGTAGTGGTAGTAGTAACAATAATAGTAGTAGCAGTGGTAGTCGCATTAGTTGTAGTAGAAGTAATAGTAGTTGTAGTGGTAGCAGTTGAAGCAATAGTAGTAGTAGTAGTAGTTGCGGTAGCAGTAATGGTAGGAGTAGTAGTAGCAGTAGTATTAATAGTAGTGGAAGTAGTATTAGTAGTAGTAGTAGTAGTAGCAGTAGAATTAGCAGAAGTGGTAGTAGTTGTCATGGTTGTTGTAGCAATAGTAGTAGCATTAGTCGCAACAGTAGCAATAATAATAGTGGTAGTAGTAGCAACAGTAGCAGCTGTAGTAGTTGTGGTAGTAGTAGTAGCAGTCGTAGTTGTACTAGCAGTAGTAGCAGTAATAGTGGCAGCCACAGTAGTAGTAGTTGTAGTAGTAGAAGCACCAGTAGTAGCAGTAGTAGTAGTAGTAGTAGTAGCAATAGCTATATTAACAGGGAAGAAGTAGGAGTAACTATAGCAATTATATTAGTAGTAGTAGTAGTAGTAGTATTTTTTAGTAATTATTGTGGTGGTAGTAGTAATAGAAGTAGTAGTATAATAGTACTAGCGTAGTAGTAGTAGTAGCAGCAGCAATTGTAGCAGTAGCTGTCGTAGCAGTTTTTGGAGAAGTACTAGTAGTTGTTGTTGTTATTGTAGTTATAGGAGAAGTAGTAGTGGTACTAGTAGTAGTTGTGGTAGAAATAGTTGTAGAAGTAAAACTATAGTAGCAATAGTAGTAATGGTGGTGGTGGTGGTGGTGGTGGTGGTGGTGGTGGTGGTGGTGGTAGTAGTAGTAGTGGTAGTAGAAGCCGTATTTGCAGCCGTAGCAGCAGCAGTAATAGTATTAGTAGTTGCTGTAGTAGCAATAGTAGTAGTAACAGAAGTTGTAGTAATTGTGGTATTTGTAATAGTTGTAGTAGTAGATGTAGTAGTAGTAGAAGAAGTAGTTGTTGTAGTAGAAGTTGCAATAGTAGTAACTGCAGAAGTAGTAGCAGTTGTAATGGTTGTAGTAGTTGTGCTAGTATCAGTAGTAGTAGTGGTAGTAGTGAAAGTAGAAGTAGTAGTAGCAGTAATTGTAGTTATAGTAATAGTAGTAGTAATAACGGTAATAGTAGTAGTAGTTATGGTAGTTGTTGTTGTAGTCGGAGTAGTTGTAGCAATAGTGGTATTAGTAGTAGTAGTAGTAGTAGTAGTAGCAATAGTAGTTGTTGTAGTAGCAGCAGGAGTACTACTAGTTGTAGTAGTAGTATTAGTATTAGTAGCAGTAGTAGTTGTTGTTGTAGTTGTAGTCATAGTAGTCAGGTAGTAGTGTGACCAGTAGTAGTAGTAATAGTTATAGTAGTGTGAGGAGTAATCGTAGAAGTATTAACAGCAGTAGTAGTTATAGTGGTAGTAGCAGTAACCTTAGCAGTAGTAGTCATTGCAAAAAGTAGTATTAGTTATAGTAGAAGTTCTAGTAGTAGTAGCTGGAGTAGCGATAGTAGTTGTAGTAGTGTTAGTATTAGTTATTATAGTTGTAGTAGTAGCATTAGAAGTTACGCAAGTTGTAGCAGAATAGGTTGTAGTAGTAGTAGCAGGAGTGGTAGTTATAGTAGCCGAACAAATAGCAAAAGTAGTTGTAGTAAAAGGAGCAACAGTAGTAGCAGGCTAATAGTATTAGTAGCAGCAGTAGTAGTAACACGGTAGTAGTAGTAGTAGCAGCAACAACATGACAATAGTAGTAGTAGTAGTGGCAGTAGTATTAGTAGTAGTAGTAGGACTAGTAGTACTTGTAGTACTAGTAGGAGTAGTAGTAGTAGTTGCAGGAGTAGTACAAGTTCTAAATGTTGTAGTAGTAGTAATAACTGCAACAGCTGTAGTAATAGTAGTAGTAGTCGTAGTAGCTATAGTCGTAGTAGCAGTTGTAGTAGCATTCATAGGAGCAGTTGCCATAGTAGTAGTAGTAGCTATAGTAGTAGTAGTAGTAGTAGTAGTATTAATAATAGTAGTAGATGTGGTAGTAGTAGCAGTAGTAATAGCAGTTGCCATAGTAGTCAAAGTTGTAGTTGTATTAGCAATAGTAGTACGAGCTGTAGTTGTAGAAGAAGTAATAGCAGCAGCAGTAGCATCATCGGTACTAGTTGTTGTAGTCGTATCACAAGTAGTAGTAGTCGCAGCAGCAACTATAGTAGTAGTATTAGTTGTATTAGAAGTAGTAGAAACTATTGTAGTCCCAGTACTAATAGTACCAATAGTAGTAATAGTAGTAGTAGTAGTATAAGTCGTAGTACTAGAAGCAGTAGTGGTAGTAATTGTAGTAGCAACAGTAGTAGTAGGAGGAGTACTCATAGTTGCAGGAGTAGTACTAGCAGTAGTTGTAGTCATAATATTAGTAGTAGTAGTTATTGTTGTTGTTGTTGTTGTTGTAGTATTAGTTGTTGCTATTTGTTGTAGTAGCAGTAGTAGAAATATTAGTAGCAGTAGTAGTTGTCCTAGCAGAAGTAGTAGTAACACTAGTAGTTGTCGCAGCAATACAACTAGTTGAAGTAGCAGTTGTAGTAGTAGCGGCAGTACTACCAACAGAAGTAGTAGTAGTAGAAGTAGTTGTAGTAGTTGTCGCAGCAATACAACTAGTTGAAGTAGCAGTTGTAGTAGTAGCAGCAGTAGTTGTTATTGTTGTATCAGCCGTAGTAGTAGTATTAGTAGCAGTAGCATTAGTGGTAGTCGTATTAGTAGCAGAAGTAATAGTAGCGATAGTCATAAAAGTAGCAGATGTAGCATTAGTCATGGAATCTAGAGCGGCAACAGTAGTAGTTGTAGTAGTAGAAGTAGTAGTAGCCGAAGTAGCAGCAGAAGCAGTAGTAGCAGCAGTATCAGTAGTCATGGTCGTAGTAGCATTTGTAGCAATAGCAATAGTGACAAAAGCAGTAATAGTAGTAGTAGTAGTGGGAGTAGTCTTAGTAGTAGCAGTTGTAGTAGGAGTAGTAATGGCAAAAGCAGTAGTAGTAGCAGCGGCAATAGTAGTAGAAGTAGTACTTGTAGTGGTAAGAGTAGTAGTAGTAGTAGAAGTAGTAGTATAAGTTATCGTAGTAGTAGTAGCAGAAGGAGGAGTGGCAGTAGGAGTAGTGGTAGTAGTAGGAGAAGTAATGGTAGTAGTAGTTGTAGTAGTTATAGTAGTAGTACTTGTAGTAGTAGTTGTAGTAGTAGTTGTTGCTATTGTAGTAGTACTAGTAGTAGGAGTGGTAACAGTAGTAGTAGTGGCTGGAGTAGTAGTTGTAAGTGATTGTAATAGTAGTAACAGTTGTTGTAGGAGTAGGGGTAGTATTAGTAATTGTAGAAGTTGCAGTAACAGTAGTAGTAGTAGTCGTAATAATAGTAGTAGTATCATTAGTAGTAGTCGTAATAGATGTAGTAGTAGTAGCAGTAGTAGCAATAGTAGTAGAAATAGTAAAAGCAGTAGCAGTTGTAGCGATAATAGTAGCAAGAGTAGTAGTAGTTCTAGTAGTAGTAGAAGTAATAGTAGTTGTAGTAGTAGTAGTAGTAGTAGTATTAGTAGTTGTAGTAGTATTCGGATTAGTAGTAGTAGTAGTAATAGCAGTAGCAGTGGTTATAGTAGTAGTAGTTGTAGTCAAGTTTGGGGTTTAGGGATTTGGCTTTAGGGTTTAGGGTTTATGATTTCGTAGTAGTAGTAGAAGCAATAGTAGTAGAAGTAGGAGTAGTATTCGGATTAGGAGTAGTAGTAGTAGTAGTAGTAGTAGTAGTAGCAGTTGCAGTAGCAGAAGTAGTAGTAGTAGTAGTAGTAGTAGCAGTTGCAGTAGTGGAAGTAGTAGTAGTAGTTGTAGTTATAGTAGCAGTAGGAGTAGTAGGAGTAGCAACAATAGTAGTAGTAGCTGTAGTAGTAGTAGTAATAGCAATAGTAGTATTCAAATTAGTAGTAGTAGTAGTAGTTGTTGTAGTAGCAGTAGCAGTAGTGGTAGCAGTAGTAGTTGTAGCAATATTAGTAGTAGTAGTAGTAGTAGCAGCAGCAGTAGTAGTGGGAGTAGTGCTAGTCATAGCAGTAGTACTAATAGTAGTAGTAGAAGTTGTAGCAGCAGTAGTTGTAGGAGTTGTAGCAGCAGCAGTAGTAGTAGCAATTGTAGTAGTAGCAGCAGTTGTTCTAGTCATAGTAAAAGTTGCAGCAGCACTCATTGCCATAGTAATAGTCGCAGCTGCACTCGTAGCCGTAGTAGTTATTGCAGCAGCAGTCGTAGCAGTAGGAGTAGTAGTAGTAGAAGTAGTAGTGGTGGTGGTGGTAGTAGTAGTAGTAGTAGTAACAGCTATACTAGTAGTCATAGTAGTAGTTGAAATAATCGCAGTAAGACTAGGAGTAGTAGTAGTTGTTGTAGTAATAGTACAATAGCAACATTAGTCACAGTAATAGGACTAGTTGAAGTAGTAGTAGCAATAGTAGCAGTTGTAGTAGTAGTCGAAGTATTAGTAGCAGTAGCAGTTGAAGCAGAAGTTGTAGTTATTGTGGAAGCAGTAGTTTTCATTGATGTATTCTTTGCAGTAGTTGTAGTTGTATGAAAAGTTACAGTTGTAGTAGTAGTAGCAGTAGGATTAGTAGTAGTAGTACTAGTAGCGGTAGTAGCGATAGTAGCAGTAGAGGTAATGGTAGTAGTTGCAGTAGCAGTAGTAGTGGTAATAGGAGTAGGAGTGCAGAAGCAGTAGTCGTAGTGTCTATAGTCGCAGTAGCTGTAGTAGTAGTAGAAGTAGTACTACTAGTTGTAGTCATAGATGGAGTAGATGAAGTAGTAGTAGTTGTAGTAGTAGTAATAGTAGTAGTAGTAGGAGGAGGAGTGGTAGTAGTGGCAGCGGTAGTAGCAAAAGTAGCAATAGCCGTAGTTGTAGTAGTAGAAGGGGGAGGAGGAGGAGGAAGAGTAATAGTAGTAGTAGTAGTAGTACTAGTAGTTGTAGCTATACGAGTAATAGAAGTAGTAGTACTTGTATTAGTATTAGTAGTAGTAGTGGTGGCGGTGGTAGTGGTAGTAGTAGTATTAGTAGTAGAAGTTGTTGTTGTTGTTGTTGTTGTGGTTCTTGTAGTAGTAGTAGTTGTAGTGGCAGTAGTAGGAGTAGTAGCTGTAGTAGTAGTCTTTGTAGCAATAGTAGAAGTAGTTGTCACAGTAGTAGTTGTTGCGAAAGTAGTAGAAGTAGGGGAAGTAGTAGTAATAGCTGTAGCGGCAGTAGTAGTAGTAGGCAAAGTAATAGTAGTAGTAGGAGCAGCAGTAGTAGCAGTACTAGCAGTAGTAGTTGCCACAATAGCAGCTGTTGAAGTCGCAGGAGTAGTACTAGTTAGGGCAGTAGTAGTAGTAATAGTACTAGTTGCCCTATTTGAGGGAGCAGTAGCAGCATTAGTGGTAGTTGGATTTGTACTAGTAGTAGTAGAAGTAGCAGCAATAGTAGTAGTAGCCGTACAAGCAGTAGTAGTAGCACTAGCATTAATAGTTGTAGAAGCAGTAGTAGTAATAGTAGTAGTAGTAGGAGTAGAATAGCACTAGTAGAAGCAGCAGCAGCAGCAGTAGTAGTTGTAGTGGCAGTAGTAGCTACAGTAGCAGCCTTAGTAGTGGTATTAGTGGTAGTTGCAGTAGTTGGAGCAGCAGTAGCAGTTGCAATAGCGGTAGTTACAGCAGCCGTAGCAATAGTAGCAGTAGGAGCAGTCATTGCTGTAAAAGCAGCAGCAATAGTAGCAGTAGTACCAGTAATAGTAGAAATAGCAATAGTAGTAGCAATAGAAGTAGAAGTAGTAGTAGTGGTAGTAGTACTAGCAGTAGTAATAAACATAGCTGTAGCAATTGCAGTAGCAGTAGTACTAGTAGTAGTTGTAGTAGTATGAGAAGTAGTTTGTGTAGCAGTACCAGTTGTAGTATTAGTAGTAGTGGCAGTAGTAGCAGCAATAGTTGTTGTTATAGTAGCAGTAGTACCAGTAGAAGTAGTAGTAGTTATCATAATAGTAGTTTGAGCAGTAGCAGTAGTAGTAGCAATAGTAGCAGTAGCAGTAGTAGTAGTTGTTCTTGTAGTTGTAGGAGAGGTAGTAGTAGTAGCAGTAGTAGCAGTAGTAATAGTAGTAGTAGTAGTTGTTGTTATTGTTGTAGTAGCAAATGTATTAGTACCGTTAGTGGCAGTAGGGGTAGTAGTTGTTATAGGAGAAGTAGTTGCTATTGTTATTGTTGGAGGAGTTGTTGGAGGAGTTGTAGTAGTAGTAGTCGTAGTAGCAGTAGTAGCAACAGTAGTAGCAGTAGTAGAAGTAGCAATAGTAGTAATAGGAGTACTAGTAGAAGTAGTAGTAGTAATAGTTTTAGTAGAAGTAAAAGTAGTAGTTGTAGAAATAGTATTACTTATAATAGTAGTATTTGTAGTAGTAACAGTTGTTGTAATAGTAGTAGTAGAACTAGCAGCAGCTATTGTAGTACTAGAAGTAGTTGTAGTAGCAGTAGCAGTAGTAGTTGTAGTAGCAGTAGTAGCTGTAGTAGCAATAATAGTAGTAATATCTATAGTAGAAGCGGTAGTAGTAGTAACTGTTGTTGCAGTAGTACTTGTAGATGTATAAATAGTAATAGTAATAGTAGTAGTAGTAGTTATTGTTGTAGTAGTAGAAGTAATAGTAGTAGGAGTAATAATAGTGGCATAAGGATTAGTTGTAGCAGTAGTAGAAGAAGTAGTAGTAGTATTACTAAATGTAGTAGTAGTAGCCATAGTTGTAGTAGTTTGAGTAGTAGTAGTAGTTGCTGAAGTAGTAAAGGTAGTAGTAGTAGTAATAGCAAAAGTAGTCATAGTAGTAGCAGTAGTAATAGCAGCAAAAATAGTTGTACAAATTGTAGTAGCTGGAGCAATATTAGCTACAACAGTGGTAGAAATTGTGGTAGTTCTGCTAAGTAATAGTTGTGGTTGTTGTAGAAGTAGAGATAGTAGTAGTTGTATCAGAAGTAGTTATACTAGTAGCAACATCGGCAACGACAGTGACAGTAGTAGTGGTGGTAGTGGTGGTAGCATAAGTAGCCGCAGTAGTAGTATTCATAGCATTAGTAGCAGCAGCAGTAGTAGTGGTGGTAGTATAAGTAGCCGCAGTAGTAGTATTCATAGTATTAGTAGTAGCAGCAGTAGTAGTTGTTGTTATTGTAGTTGTTGTTATTGTTGTTGTTGTAGCCATAGTAATGGTAGTAGTAGTGGTAGTTCTAACAGCAGTAGTGCTAGCAGTAATAGTATTAGTTGCATTGAAAGTAGTAGTAGTAGCAGTAGTAGTAGTAGTAGTAGTAATAGTAGTAGTAGTTATTGTTGTTGTTGTTGTAGTAGTAGTATTAGTAGTAGTAGTGGTAGTAGTAGTAGTAGTAGTAGTAATAGTAGTAGTTGGAGAGTAGTAGTAGTAGTAGCTGTAGTAGTTGTAGTCATAGTAATAGTAGTAGTCGTAGGTGCTGTAGTAGTAGTTCCGGTAGTAGTATTAATTGTAGTAGTAGTAGGAGTACTGGTAGTAAAAGAGCTAGTAGCGATAGCAGTAGTAGCAGTAGTAGTAGGAGCAGGAGGAGGAGTAGTAGTAGTAGCAGTAGTAGAAGTAATCGTGGTTGTAGTAGTAGTAGTAGTAGCAGTAATAGGGGTAGCATTAATTCTAGCAGCAGAAGGAATAGAAGGTGTAGTTTTTGGAGTAGGAGTTGGAGTAGTAGTGGTAGTAGGAGTAGTAGATGCAACAGTAGCAGTTGTTGTTGTAGTAGTTGTAGTAGTAGCAATAGCAATAGCAGTAGTAGTTGTTGTGAATGTCGGATTTGTAGGAGGTGGAATTGTAGTAGTAGTTGTTGAAGCTTTAATATGAGTACTAGTAGTAGTAGCAGTAGTTGTAGGACTTGCACCCGCAGCATCAGCCGTTGCAGTAGTTGTTAGAGTAGTAGTAGTACAACCATTACTAGCAGTAGTAGCAGTTGCAGTTATAGTTGTAGTAGTAGTAGAAGTAGTTGTAGTAGTAGTAGTACAAATAGTAGTAGAAGTATTAGTAGTAGCAGAAGTAGTAGTGGTAGATGTAGGGGTAGTAGTAGTAGCAATAGAAGTAGTAGTTGTAGTAGTAGTAATAGTAGTAGCAGTAGTGGTGGTGGTGGTCGTAGTAGTAGTAGTAATAGGTGTAGTAGTAGTAGTGGTAGTAGTAGTATTAGTAGTAATAGGTATAGTAGTAGTAGTCGTAGTAGTAGTAGTAGTAGCAATAGAAGAAGTAGTAATAGTAGTAGTAATAGTAGTAGCAATAGTAGAGGTAGTAGTTGTAGCATTGGTAGTAGTCATAGTTGTAGTTGTTGTTATTGTTGTAGCAGTAGTTGTACTAATGCAGTAGTAGTAGTTGTAGTAGTAGGAGTCGTAGTTATAGAAATGGTAATAATGTTAGAAGTAGTAGTACTAGTAGTAATAGTAGCAGTCGTAGTAACAGTAGTAGTAGTAGTTCTAGTTGTAGTACTACTTGTTCTAGTTGTAGTTGTAGTTGTAGTAGTAGTAATAGTAGTTTGAGTAGTAGCAGGTGGAGTAGTAGTAGTATTAGTAGTAGTACTAGCAGTAGTACGAGTTGGTGTTGAAGTAGGAGTAGGGGTCATAGTTGCATTAGTAGGAGTAGTTGTTGCAGTAGTAGCAGGAGTAGTAGTAGTAGTAGTTGTTGTTGTTGTTGTAGAGGAAGCAGTATTTGTAGTAGAATTAGTTGTAGTAGTAGTAGTATTAGTAGTATTAGTAGTATGAGTTGTAATAGTAGAAGTAGTATTAGTAGTATTAGTAGGATTATCAGTAGTAGTATTATTATTTGTAGTAGTATTAGTAGTATTAGTTGTAGTAGTAGTAGTACTAGAAATAATAAGTATAGTTGTAGTAGTAGTAATCTGTATAGTAGTAGTCGTAGTAGTAGTAGTAGTAGTAGTAGTATTAGTAGTAATAGGTATAGTAGTAGTAGTAGTAGTAGCAATAGAATAAGTAGTAGTAGTAGTAGTTGTAGTAATAGTAGTGGCAGTAGTAGAGGTGGTAGTTGTAGCATTAGTAGTATTAGTAGTAGTCGTAGTAGTAGTTGTAGTTGTTGTTGCAGTAGTAGTTGTACTAATGCAATAGTAGTAGTTGGAGTAGTAGGAGTAGTAGTTGTAGAAATGGTAGTAATAGTAGAAGTAGTAGTAGTACTACTACTAATAGTAGTTGTAGTTGTAGCAGTAGCAATACTACTAGTAGTAGTACTAGTTCTAGTTGTAGAATTATTTGTTCTAGTTGTAGTTGTAGCAGCAGCAGTAGTAATAGTAGTTTGAGTACTAGTAGTAGCAGGATGAGTGGTAGTAGTATTAATAGTAGTAGTACTAGTAGTAGTACGAGTTGGAGTTGGAGTAGGAGTAGGGGTCTTAGTAGCATTAGTAGGAGTAGTAGTTGTAGTAGTGGCAGGAGGAGGAGCAGGAGTAGTTGTAGTTGCTATTGTTGTTGTTGTAGAGGGAGCAGTATTTGTAGTAGTAGTAGTAGTACTAGTTGTAGTAGTAGTAGTGTTAGTAGTATTAGTAGTATGAGTTGTAATAGTAGAAGTAGTATTAGTAGTATTGGTAGGATTATTAGTAATAGTAGTATTAGTTGTAGTAGTGTTAGTAGTAGTAGTAGTAGTAAGAGTAGTAGTTGGAGTAATAGTAATTGGCGCATTGTTAATAGTAGTAGTAGTAGGAGTTGGAGTAGGAGTAGCATCAGTTGTACTAGTAATTGAAGTAGTGGTAGTAGTAGTAGCTACAATAGTAGTAGTTGTAGTAATTGTAGCAATAGGAGTAGTAGTGGTAATAGTAGTAACAGTAGCAATAGTAGCATAAGTAGCAGTAGTAGTGGTAACAGTAGTAGAAGTAGTAGTAGTAGGAGGAGAAGTTGTAGTTATAGTAGTTGTAGTTGTCAGAGCAGTGGAAGGAGTACAAGTTGGAGTAGGAGTGGCAATCCGAGTTCTAGTAGTAGTAGTTGTTAGAAGGAGTAGCAGGAGTAGAAAAAGAGGTAGTAGCTTTAGTAGCAGTAATAGTTGAACTAGTAGCAGTAGTGGGAGTAGTAGTAGTAGTAGTAGTAGTAGTAGTAGTAGCAGCAGTAGTAGGATAAGGAGCAATAGTAGTAGTAATAACTGATGTAATAGTAGTAGCAGTAATAGTAGTAATAGTAGTAGAAATACCAGCAGCATTAGTAGTAGCAATATTAATAGTAGCGGTAGCAGTAGTAGTGGTATTAGTAGTAATAGTTGCAGTTGTCGTAGTTGTTGCAGTGGCAATAGTCGTTGTAGTAGAAGTAGTTGCAGCAGTAGCAGCAGTAGTAGTACTAGTAGTAGTGGTAGTAATAGTAGTAGTAGTTATTGTAGTACTTGTAGCAGTAGTAGTAGTGGTAGTTTCGAAGTTCTAGGAGGAGGAGTTGAAGAAGTAGTAGTAGTAATTGTAGTAGTAGGAATGATAGTCACAGCATTAGCAGCTGTAGTAGTTATTGGGGTAGCAATAGTCGTACCAGTGCTAATAGTAGTTGCAACAGTAATAACAGTAATATTAACAACAATAGTAGAAGTAGTTGTAGTTGTAGTTGTAGTAGTGGCATTACAAGTAGTTGTAGTAGCAGTATGAGTAGAAGCAGTAGTTATTGTAATAGGAGTTTGTGTAGGAGTATGCGTAGTAGTCGGAGCAGGGGTAGTAGTAGTAGCAATAGTAGTATGAGTGGTAGGAGTAGTAGTAGTAGTAGGAGGAGTAGTAGTAGGAGTAGTTGTAGTGGGAGTAGCAGTAGTAGCAGCAGTAGTAGTAGTAGCGGTAATAGTAGTAGCAGTACTGGTATTTGTAATTATAATAGTAGTTATAGTAATAATAGTAGTAGTAGTAGTAGCAGCAACAACAACAGTAGTAGTAGTAGTAAAAGTAGTAGAAATAGTTGTTGCAATAGTAGTTGTAATATTAGTCATAATAGTAGTATTTATAATGATAGGTATAGTAGTAGTTGTTGTAGTATTTGTAGCAACAGAAGTAGTAGTACGAGTAGCAATAGTAGTAGTTACAGTAGTAGTTGTAGTAGTAGTAGTAGTAATAGTAGTAGTAGTCGTTGTTCTTATAGTTGTAGTAGTTGTAGTAGTAGTAGTAGTAGTAGTAATTGTAGTGTAGCAGTAGTGGTTGTTGCAAAAGTAGTAGGATTAGTCGTATTAGTAGTGCTAGTAGTAGTGTTAGTAGTAATAGTAGTAGTAATATTGGTGGTAGTAGTGGAAGAAGAAGTAGTAATAGTAGTAGTAGCAGTAGTATCAATTGGAGTAGCAGTAGTAGTAGGAGTAGTAGTAGAAGTAGTAGTAGTAGTAGTAGAAGTAGCAGCAGCTGCAGTAGTAGTTGTAGTAAATGTAGTAGTAGTAAATATAGTAGTAGAAGTAGTAGTAGGAATAGTAGTAGTAGCTGTAGGAGTAGTTGTAGAAGCAGTTGTAGTAGTGGTAGTAGTATTAGGAGTTGTAGCAGTGCTAGTAGTCGAAGTTGTAGTAGTAGCGATAGTAGTAGCAGTAGAGGTAATAGCAGTAGCAGTAGTAGTAGTAGAAGTACTAGTTGTCATAGTAGTAGTAGTAGTAATATGGGTAGTGGTCGTAGTTGTAGTTGTAGCTATAGTAGTAGGAGTAGTAGTAGTAGTAGTAATACTAGTAGAATTAGTAGTTGTAGGATTAGTTTATTGAGTAGGAGTGGAAATAGTAGCAGAGTTGTAGTAGCAGTGGTAGTAGTTGTAGTTATAGTAGTAGTCATAGTATTAGTAGTAGCAGTAATAGTTATAGTAGTAGTATTACTAGAAGTACTAGCAGTGGTGGTAGTTGAAGTAGTGGTAGTAGTAGTTTGAGTTGTAGTAGTAGCAGGAAGAGTAGAAGTAATAGTAGTAGTAGTAGTAGAAGTAGTAGAAACAGTAGTACTAATAGTTGTAGTTGTAGCAGCAGCAACAGTAGTAGTAGTAGTAGTAATAATAATAATAATAGTAGTAGGAGTTGTAGTAGTAGTAGTAGTAACAGAGGTAGTAGTAGTAGTAGTGGTAGTAGCAGTTGTAGTTATAGTAGTTGTTGTAGCAGTAGTATTAGTGGTTGTCATTGTAGTAGTAGTAGTAGTACTACTACTACTACTACTACTACTACTAGTAGTAGAAGTACTAGTAGTAGCATTAGTAGTAGTAGTATTGGTAGTAGGAGGAGTAGTAGTAGTAGTCATAATAGTAGCTATATGAGCAGCAGCAGTTGTTGTAATAGTAGGAGTGGTAGCTGTAGAAGTAGTAGTAATAGTACTAGTAGCAGTAGTACTAGTGATACTAGTAGTAGTAGTAGTAATAGTAGTAGCAGCAGCAGGAGTTGTAATAGCAGCAGCAGTGGTAGTAATAGTAGTAATAGTAGCCGTAGCTATAGAAGTAGTTGTTGGAGTTGGGGTAGGAGTGGCAGTAGTAGTAGAGGTAGTGATAGTAGTAGTAGTAGGAGTAGGACAATTAGTAGTAGCAGTATTAGGAGTAGGAGTAGTAGTAGGAGTGGTGGGAGCAAAAGTAGCTATAGTAGTTGTTGTTTTTGTTCTTGTTGAAGTAGAAGTATTATTAGTAGTAGTAGTATGGGTGGGAGTGGAAGTAATAGCAATTGGAGTAGTAGTAGTAGTAGTAGTAGTAGTAGCTGTTGGAGTTAGAGTAGGAGTAGTAGAAGTTATACTAGTAATAGTAATTGGAGTAGTGGTAGTAGTAGTACTAGTAGTAGTGGTAGCAGGAGTAGTAGTAGGAGTAGCAGTAGTAGTAGTGGCTGGAGTAGGGGTAGGAGTAATAGTAGTTCTTGTTGTTCTTGCTGAAGTAGAAGTAGTATTGGTAGTAGTAGTTGCAGTAGTAGTAGTAATAATTGTAGTTGTATTTGTAGTAGTGGTAAGCATAGGAGTGGGAGAAATTGTAATTGGAGTAGTGGTAGTAGTAGTTATAGAAGGAGTAGTTATAGCAGTTTGAGTTGGAGTTGGAGTAGCAGAAGTTGTACTAGTAATAGATGTAGTAGCCGTAGTAGCCGTTGCAACAGTAGTAGTAGTAGTAGTAGTAGTGCTAGTAGTGGAAGTAGTAGCAATCAGAGTAGTAGTGGTAATAGTAGTAACAGAAGTAATAGTAGTTGGAGTAGCAGGAGTAGTGGTAGCAGTAGTAAAAATAGTATCAATAGTAGTAGGAGTAGTAATAGTTTACTAGTTGTAGTAGTTGTATTTGCTGGAGGATTGGTAGGAGTAGGAGTTGGCGTAGGAGTGGCTCTATGAGGTGCCATAGTAGTACTAGTACTTGTAGGAGGAGTAGTAGTATAAGTAGCACGAGTAGCAGTTGTAGTAGTAGCAGTAGTAGTATTAGTAGTCATTGTAGTTGTAGTAGTAGTACTAGTGGCAATAGTAGAAGTAGTAGCAGTAGCATTAGAGTAGTAATAGTATTAGTAGTAGTATTGGTTGTTATAGTAGTAGTAGTAGTAGGAGTAGTAGTAGAAGTAGTAACAGCAGCAGTGGTTGTGGTAGTAATAGTAGTAGTAGCAGTAGTAGTAGTAGTAGTAGTTGTAGTCGTAGTAGAAGTAATAGTAGTGATTGTAGCAATTGTTGTGGTAGCAGAATTAGTAGTAGGAGGAGAAGTTGTAGTAATCGTAGTAGTAATAGCAACAACAACAGCAGTAGTAGTCGTTGTGGCAGTAGTAGTAGCAGTTGCAGTAGTTGTAGTAGTAGTAGTAGTAATAGTAGGAGTAGGAGTAGTAGTAGCAGTAGTATTAGTAATTGTAGTAGTGCAATAGTATTATAGCATTACTCATGGCAGTAGTAGTAGTAGTAGCAGTAGTAGTAGTAGTAGCAGCAGCAGCAGCAGCAGTAGTAGTAGTAACAACCATAGTAGCAGTTGTAACAGTAGTATTAGAAATTGTAGTAGCAGTACCAGAAGTACCAGTAACTGAAGTAGTGGTAGTAATAGTAGCAAAAGTAGAAGCAGTAGTACAAGTAGTAGTAGTAGCAATGGCAGTAGCAGTAGTTGTAGCAGTTGTAGTATTAGTAGTAGTATTAGGAGAGGAGAAGTAATTGTAGATGTAGTACTAGTAGCAGCAGCAATAGCAGTAGCAACAGCAGCTGCAGGAGTAGTAGTAGTTGCATTAGTTGCAGGAGTTGTAGTAGTAGTAGTAGCAGTGGTGGCTTTAGTAGGAGAAGTAGTAGTAGTAGTAGTAGCAATAGCAGTATTACTAGTAGTAGTTGCAGTAGTTGTAGCAGTAGGAGTTGTAGTAGTAGCAGTAGTTGTTGTAGCCGCAGCTGTTGTTGTAGCATAATTAGTAATAGTAACAGAAGTAGTAGTAGCAATAGCAGCAGCAGCAATAGTAGTAGCAGTAGTACTAGTAGTCGACATAGTTTAGTAGTAGTAGTAGCAGCAGAGTAGTAGTAGTAATAGTAGCAGTAGTAGCAGTAGTAGTCGCAATAGTAGCAACAATAGTAGTAGCAGTAGTAGTATGAGTTGAAGTGGTAGTAGTAGTAGTAGTTGTAGTTGTAGTAGTACAAGTTGTAGTTGTAGTAGTACAAGTTGTAGCAGGGATAGTTGCAGTTGTTGTAGTAACCGAAGTTGTAGTAGCATGAGAAGTTGTAGTAGTTGTAGTAGTAGTAGCTACAACAACAACAGCAGTAGCAGTAGTTGTAGTTGTAGTAGTAGCAGTTGAAGTAGTTGTAGTAGTAGTTGTAATAGTAGGAGAAGGAGTAGTAGTAGTAGTATTAATTGTAGTAGTAGCAGCTGTAGTAATAGCATTAGTAGTAGCAGTAGTAGTTGTAGTAGCAGTAGTAGTTGCAGGTGCTGTAGTAGTAGTAGTAGCAACAACCGTAGTAGCAGTTACAGAAGTAGTATCAGAAATAGTAGTAGCAGTAGGAGAAGTGGCAACAGCTGTAGTAATAGTCGTAGTAACAGTAGCAGTAACTATAGTAGTGGCAGTTGCACTAGTAGTAGTAGTAGTAGCAAAAGTAGAAAAAGTAGTACAAGTAGTAGTAGTAGCGAAAGCAGTAGCAGTAGTTGTAGTAGTCATAGTATTAGCAGTAGTATTAGGAAAGGAGAAGTAGTGGAAGATGTAGTACTAGTAGTAGCAATAGCAGTAGTATTAGTTGCATTAGTTGTAGGAGTAGTAGTAGCAGTAGCAGCAGTAGTAGTAGCAGTAGTGGCATTAGTTGTAGTAGTAGTAGTAGCAGCAGCAATAGCAATAGTACTAGTAGTAGTTGTAATAGTAGTAGCAATAGGAGCTATAGTAGTAGCAGTAGTTGTTGCAGCAGCAATCGTAGTTGTGGCAATATTAGTAATAGTAATAGTAGTAGCAGAAGTAGCAGTAGTAATAGTAGTAGTAGTAGTAGCAGCAGCAGCAGCAGCAGTAGCACTAGTAGTTGTAATAGTAGTAGCAGTAGTTGCAGCAGCAGTAATAGCAGCAGTAGTAGTAGCAGTAGTAGCAGGAGTAGTTGGCGTAGTTGGAGTAGTAGTAGGAGTAGTTGGAGTAGTAGGAGGAGTAATAGTAGTAGTAGTAGTAGAGTAGAAGTTGTTGTAGTAGTATTAGTCATAATAGCAGTAGTTGTAGTAGCAGTTATCGTACTAGAAGTGGTAGTTGTAGAAGAAGCAGCAGCACAAGTAGTAATAGTAGTAATAGTAGCAGTAGTTGTTGGAGTAGCAACAGCAATAGTATTAGTAGGAGTAGTGCTAGTAGTGGTAGTAGTAGTCACAACAATAGTAGTAGTAGTAGTGGTAGCAATTGTAGTTGTAGTTGTACTAGTATTTGTAGTAATAGCAGTAGTAGTGCTAGTTGTAGTTGTAGTCGTAGTGGTAGTCATAGTAGTAGCAGAACTAGTCGAAGTGGTTGTAGTAGCAGCAGCAGTACTAATACCAGTGGTAGTAGCCATAGCAGCAGTAGTAGCAATAGTAACAGTTGTTGCAGTAGTGTTAGCATCAGTAGTAGTAGTATTAGTGGAAGATGTAGAAGCAGCGGTAGTAGTAGCAGGTGCATAGTTGCGGCAGTAGTGGTAGTAGGAGTAGTTGTACTAGTAGTAGTTAAAGTAGTAGCTGTAGCAGCAACAGCAATAGTATTAGTAGTAGTAGCAGAAGTAAAAATTTTAGTAGTAGTAGTAGTAGTAGCAAAATTAGAAGTAGAAGATGTAGTAGTAGTATTAGTAGTGGTAGGAGTAGTAATAGTAGCTGTAGTAGTAGTAGTAGTAGTAGTAGTAGTAGTAGTAGTAGTATTAGCAGGAGTAGTAGTAGAAGTAGTAATCGAAGTAGCAGTAGATGTAGTTGCAGTAGTAGGTGTAGTAGTATAGCAGTAGCCATAATAGTAGAAGCAGTAGTAGTAGAAGCAACAGTTGTAGAAGTATTATTAGCAGTATGAGTAGTGGTAGTTCTAGCGGTAGCAGTAGTAATAGAAAAAGTAGTAGTTGTAGCAATAATAGTAGTACTTGCAATTTTAGAAGTAGTAGTACAAGCAGTAGCAGTAGTAGTAGCAGCAGTAGCAGTAGTAGAAGTAATAGTAGTAGTAGTAGTAGCAGCAGCAGTAGTAGTAGTAGTAGTTGGAGGAGGAGGAGGAGGAGGAGGAGTTGTTGCAGTAGTAGCAGAAGTTGTAGTGTTAGTAGCAGTCATTGTAGTAGTGGTGGTAGTAGCAGCTATTATAGTATCGGTAGTAGCAGCAGCAGCAATAGTATTAGTAGGAGCGGTTGTAGCAGTAGTAGTAGTAGGAACCGTAGAAGTTGTATTAGTAGTAGTAGTAGTAGTACTAGTAGTAGTAGAAGTAGAAGTAGTTGTAGTAGTAGTTAACAGTAGCAATAGTAGTCGTAGTAGTTGTTGTAGTTGTAGCAGAAGCAGTAGTGGTAGTAGTAGTTAGTAGTCGTAGTAGTCGTAGCAGTAGTAGTAGCAGGAGCAATAGTAGTAAAAGTAGCTGCAGTAGCAGTAGTGGCAGCCGTGGAGCAGCAGCAGTAGTAGTAGGTTTAGTGGAAGTAGTAGTAGTAGTTGTGGTATTAGTAGTAGCAGTAGAAGTAGTGTTCGTTGTCGTAGTAGCAATAGTTTTAGTAGTAGTAGCAGTAGTTGTTGTAGTTGTAGTAGCAGTAGTTGTAGTAGTTGTAGTTGAAGTAGCAGTAGCACTCGTGGGCGTAGTACTGCTCACAGCAACAGTCGTATCACTAGCAGTAGCAGTAATAGTAGCAGCAGTAGTATTAGTAATAGTATAGTAGCAGCATCAGCAACAGAAGCAGCCGCAGTACTAGTAGAAGTAGAAATAGTAGTAATAGTAGTTGTAGCAGTAGTAATAGTAGTAGTAATCATAGTAGTAATAGTAGTAAGAGTAGTAGGACTACGAGCAGCAGTAGTAGTAGTGGTGGTGGTGGTCGTAGTAATAGTACATTAGCAACAATATTAGCAGTTATAGTACTAGTTGGAGTAGTAGTAGCAATAGTAGTAGTATTAGTGGTAGCAGCGGTAGTCGTAGCAGCGGTAGTGGTAGTAGTAGTAGTAATAGTCATGGTGGGGGTACTAGTAGCAGCAGTTGCAGTAGGAGCAGCAGCAGTAGTAGAAGTAGTAGTAGTAGCAGTAGCAGTAGTACCCGCTATGGCAGTAGTTGTAGTAGTAGTCGCAGTAGTACTAGTTGTAGTACTTGTCGCAGCAGCAATAGTAGTGTATTAGTTGTAGAAGAAGTAGTAGTAGTAGTAGTAGAAGTAGCTGAAGTAGTGGTAATATGAGAAGTAGTGATAATTGCTGTAGTTGTAGTAGCAGTAGCAGTAGTTGTAGTAGCAGTAGCAGTAGTTGTAGTAGTAGTAGAAGTATTAGTAGCAGTAGTTGTCGTAATAGAAGTAGTAGTAGTAGCAACAATATTAGTCGTAGTTGTAGTCTTAGCGGTAGTAGTAGTAGTAGAAAAAGTAGCAGTTGTAGCAGTAGTAGTTGTAGGACTAGTTGTAGTGGTAGTAGTAGCAGTGGTAGTACCAGTTGTAGGAGTAGTAGTAAAAGTAGTAGTTGTAGCAGTAGAAGCAATAGTTGCAAAAGCTGTAGAAGTGGTAATAGAAGTAGTCGTGCTGAAGCAGTAGTCGTGGTGGCTATAGTCGAAGTAGCAGTAGTAATAGTACTAGTAGTAGTACTAATAGTTATGGTACATGCTGTAGTAATAGTAATAGTAGTAGCAGTTGCGGTAGAAGTCGTAGTATTAGCAGCGGTAGAACCAATAGTAGCAGCAGTAGCAGTAGTTGTGATAGTAGTAGTAGCAGTAGGAGGAGGAGGAGGAGTAGTGGTGGTACGAGTCGTAGTAGCAGTAGGAGTAGTAGTGGCTTGTCGTAGTAGCGAGTGGTAGTATTAGTAGTAGTTCTAGTAGTAGCAGCAGTAGTAGTAGTAGTAATAGTTATTGTTGTTGTTGTTGTTGTTGTAGTAGTAGTCGTAATAGTAGCAGTAGCAGTAGTAGTAGTCATGGCAACAGTAGTAGAAGTTGTTGTTGTAGAAGCGGTAGTAGTTGTATCTGTAGTAGTTGCAGAAGTAGGAGAAGTAGGGGAAGTAGTGGTAATAGCTTTAGCAGTAGTGGTAGAAGTAGCAACGGTACTAGAAGTAGAAGGAGTAGTAGTATTAGTAGTAACAAAGTAGTAGTTGTCATAGAAGTAGTTGATACAGTTGTTGTTGTAGTAGTAGTAGCACTAGTTGTAATAGCAGTAGCAGCAGTAGTAGTAGTAGTAGTAATAGTCGTAGTAGCAGCAGTAGTAGCTATAGTAGTAGCAGTAGTTGTTGTAGCAGCAGTAGAACTAACAGTAGTAGCTGTATAAGTGGTAATTGTAGTAGCAGTAGCAGTAGTTGTGGGATTAGTAGTACTAGTAGTAACATTACTAGTAGTAGCATCGGTTGTAGCATAAGTAGTAGTTTTCATACTAGTAGTTGTAGTTGTAGAAGCAGCAACAGTAGATGTAGTAATAATAGTAGGAGTAGCAGTAGTTGTAAGAGAAGCAACACCATTAGTTGTAGTAGGAGCAGTCCTAGTAGTGGTAGTAGTAGTAGCAACACTATTAGTAGCTACGGCCATAGTAGCAGTAGTCGAAGTAGTAGCAATAACACTAGAAGTAGTAGTAGCAGCAGAAGTAGTAATAGCTGCAGCCACAGTTGTTGTAGTAGTAATAGTAGTAGTAGTAGTAGTAGTAGTAGTAGTTGTTGTTGTAGTAGTAGAAGTAGCAGTAGCAGTAGAACTGGTAGCAGCAACTGTAGTAGCAACAACAGTAGTAGTATTAGCAGTTGCAGCAGGAGTAGTAGTATTAGTAGTAGTAGTAGTAGTAGTAGTAGTAGTAGTAGTAGTAGTAGTAGTAGTAGTAGTAGTAGTAGAAGCAATAGTAGTAGTATAAGTAGTAGCAGTAGTAGTACTAGTTGAAGTAGTAGTACTAGTTGTAGTAGTAGTAGCAATAGCAGAAGTAGTGGTAATAGTAGTAGTAGTAGTACTACTACTACTATTTGTAGCAGTAGCAGTAGTTGTTGCTATTGTAGTAGTAGGAGTAGCAATAGTAGTCGTATTATGAGAAGTAGTTTGAGTTGCAGTAGTAGTTGTAGTAGTAGTTGTAGTTGTAGTAGTACCAGAAGCAGTATTTGTAGTTATAGTAGTAGTAGTTGTAGCAGTAGTAGTAGTAGTAGCAGCATTAATAATAGTAGCAATTTTAGTTGTAGGGGAAGTAGTAGTACTAATAGTAGTAGTAGAAGTAGTTGTTGAAGTAGTAGTAGCTGTAACAATAGTAGTATTGGAAGTAGCAAGAGTAGTAGTAGTACTAGTAGTAGTAGTAGTACCAGCCGCAGTTGTTGTTGTTGTAGTAGTAGTAGTTGCTGCAGTAGCAACAGTAGTAGTAGTTGTAGTAGCGGGAGCAGTAGTAGTAGTAGTCGTGGTGGCAGTACTAGTTGTTGTTGTTGTTGTAATGTTAGCAGCAGTAGTAGTTGTAGTAATAGTCATTGTAGTGATAGCAGAAGTAGGCATTGTAGCAGAAGTTACTGTTGTAGTAATTGTAATATTAGTAGTCGTGATAGTAGTAGTTGTAGTAGTAGCAGTAGAAGTAGTAAGAGTAGCAGCAGTAACAGTAGCAGCATTAGTAGTAGCAAAAGTTGTGGCAGTAGTAGCAGTAATAGTAGTAGTAGTAGTGGCAGTAGTAGCTGTAGCTGTAGTTGTAGCCGTAGTCGCAGTAGTAGTTGTAATAGTGGTAGCTGTAGTAGTGGTAGCAGTAGCGGCTATAGTGCTAGTAGTAGTAGTAGGAGCTATAGTAGTCATAGCAGTAGCGGCTATAGTGCTAGTAGTAGTAGTAGGAGCTATAGTAGTCGTAGTAGCAGTAGTAGTAGCAATAGCAATAGTAGTAGATATAGTAGTAGTACTTGTTGTTGTAGCAGTAATACTAGTAGTAGTTGTAATTGTAGTAGTTTTTGTAGTAGTAGTAGCAATAGCAGTTTAGTAGCAGTAGAAGCAGTAGTAGTCGTGGTAGTAGGAGATGTAGTACTAGTAGCAGCAGAGCGCTAGTAGTAGTAGTGGTCATCGCGTTAGGGGCAGTTGTAGTAGTAGTAGTAGTAGAAGATGCAGTAGTAGCAATAACAGCAGCTGTAGTAGCTGTAGTAGCAGTAGCAGTAGTAGTAGTAGTAGGTGTAGTAGTAGTTGCTGTAGTCGTAGTAATCGCATGAGAAGTACTGTAATCATAGTAGTAGTAGTAGGTACAACAGTAGTAGCAGTAGTAGAAGTAGTAGTATTCGTAATAATAGCAGTAGTAGTTGTAGTAAGAAGAATAGGGTAGTAGCTGTAGCAAAAGTCGTAGTAGCATTATAGTATTAGTAATAGTGGTGGCGCAAACAGCAGTAGTAGTAGCAGCAGTAGTAGTACTAACAGTAGTAGCAATACTAGTAGCAGTAATAGAAGTGGTAGTAATAATAGTAGTAGTAGTAGTAGTAGTAATTGTAGTAGTAGCTGTAGAAGCAATAATAGTAGTAGTAGTATTTGTGGCAATAGTAGTAGTAGTAGCAGTTGTAGTACTAGTAGGTGAAGTAGTAGAAGTAGAAGTTATAGTAGTAGTAGCAGTAGTAATTGTAGTAGCAGTAGTAGTAGTAGCAGCAGTAGAAATAGTGACAGTATAAGTAGCTGTAGTAGTAATAGTTGCAGTTGTGGTAGGAAAAATAGTAGTTGTTGTTGTAATTGTAGTTATAGTAGCCATACTAATAGTTGCAGTAGCAGTTCTAGCAGAGTAGCAGCAATAACAGTAGTAGTAGTAGCAGCAGTAGGAACAATAGTAGAGGCAGTAGTAGTTATGGTAGCAGTAGTAGTAGTAGCTGTAGCAGTAGTAGTAGTAGTAGTAGTAGTAGTACTAGTATGAGTAGCAGTAGTATCTGTAGTAGTAATAGTAGTAGTGGTTGTAGCACTTGCAGTAGTAGTAGTAGCAATATTAGTAGGTATAGTAGTAGTGGCATTAGTAGTAGTAGTAGTAGTTGCAGCAGTTGTAGTAGTAACAATAGTAGTAGCTGTGGCGATAGTAATAGTAGTAGCAGCAGTAGCAGTAGTAATAGTAGTAGTAGCCGTAGCGGCAATAGTAGTAGTAGGGGTAGCAGTAGTAGCAACAGTAGCAGTAGTAGCAGTAGCAATAGCAGTAGGTATAGTATTAGTAGCATTATTAGTAGTAGTAGCATGAGTGGTAGTAGTAGTAGAGCAATAGTAGAAGAAGTAGTAGTTTTAGTAGTCGTAGAAGTAGTACTAGTAGCAGTAGAGCAGTGGTAGCGGTAGTGGTCGTCGCAGTAGGAGCAGTAGTAGTAGTAGTGGTATCATTGGTAGCAGTAGAGTAGTGGTAGCAATAGTGGTGGTCGCAATAGCATGAGTACAAATACTACTTGTACTAGTACAAACAATACTACTACTGCTACAACAACAACAACAACTGCTACTACTACTACCACCACTACCACTACTCCTCCTACTACTACTACGACATCTAGAACTAGTACTACTCGAACTCCTACTATTAGAACTTCTACTACTAGAACTACTCCAACGAGCACTCCTACTGGTACCACTACAATTACAACAAATACTACTACAAATACTACTACTACTACTACTACTACCATTACTACTCCTACTACTACTCCTACTACTACTCCTCCTACTACTGCTACTCCTACTACTAAACTACTACTACTACTATTGCTACTTCTTCTACTTCTGCTTCTATTACTACTAATACCACAACTACTACAACTAGAACTACTACTACTCATACTAAAACTACTACTTCTAGAACAACCACAACAACTACTATTACTACTACTACTTCTACTACTACTTGTGCTGCTACTCCTACTGCGACTATGTCTCTTACTACTATTACAACAACTACTATAACTTCCACTTCAACTACTAAAACTACTACTAATACTACGACTTCTATTACTAATAGAACTCCAACCCCTACTATTACAACTTCTACTACTACCACTGCTCCAACGACTACTCCTATTGCTACCACTACAATTACAACACCAACTACTACTACAGCTACAACTACTACTAATGCTACAACTACTACTACTACAACAACAACTACTACTACAACAACTACCACTGCTAAGATTACTACAACTACTACTTGTGTTGCTACTTCTATTGCTCCTACTTCCCCTACTACTATTACAACTACTATTACAACTTCTACTACTTCAACTACTCATACTATTACTAATACTACTACTTCTATTACTACAACAACAACTACTACTACTCTAACTACTACTGCAACTATTACCAATACCACTACTGCTACTTCTTCTTCTTCTACTACTACTGCTACTACTAAAATTGCTACTATTACTACTATTATTACTACTCCCACTACTATTTCTGCTACTACTACAATAACTAATACTACTATTACAACAACAATGACTACTCTGCTACTACTGCAGCTACAACAACTAATACTACTAGTACTACGTATACTACTGCTACTCCAACTCCAACTCCAACTCCAACTCCAACTCTACTACGACAACAACTTCTACTACTACAACTACCACTACTATTGCATTTTCTACTTCTGCTTCTGCAACTTCTACTGCTATTACAACAACTACTATGATTATTGCTACTACTATAATTATTTATACTACTACTATTATTACTACCAATACTACTACAACTACAACTACTACTCCTCCTACCACTACTTCTACTTATACTATTGCTACTGCTACAAATAGTACTGCTACTACTACTGATGCTACAATGACTACTACTGCTACTACTGCTACTGCTACAACCACCACTACTACTACTACTGCTACTACTGCTACTACTACTACTACTACTACGATAGCTACTGCTACTAATGCTACTGCTACTAATACTACTGTAACAACTACTATTACTACTACTAATTTTGCTACTATTACTACAACTACTACTATTATTACCGCTACTAATACTACTACTAATACTACTACTACTATACTACTACTACTACTATTACTACAATTGCTACTGCTACTACTAGTACTACTACTTCATTTACAACAACTACTTCTATGACTAGTTGTACTACTCAAACAATAACTATTATTTCTACTGCCACTGCTACTCCTACTAGTAGTATTAGTAGTAGTAATAACAGTAGTAGTAGTGGCAGTTGTACTAGTAATAGAAGTAGTAGTAGTAGTAGTTGTAGTAGTAGTAGTACTAGTAGTAGCAGCAGTAGCAGCAGTGGAAGTAGTAAAAGGAGTTGTAGTAGTTATAGTAGTAAGAGTAGTAATAGCAGTAGTAGTAACAGTAATAGTAGCAGTAGTAGTAGTAGTTGTAGGTGTAGTCATAGTTGTAGTATTCAGAGTAGTAGTAGGGGTAGGAGTTGGAGTAGGAGTAGTAGTAGGAGTTGTGGTAGTCGAAGTAGTACTAGTAGGAGTAGTCATAGTAGCAGTCGCAGCAGAAGTAATAGTAGTAGCAGTAGTAGTAGCAGCAGCAATAGAAGTAACAGTAGTACTAGAAGTTGTTATAGTTGCAACAGTAATAGTGGTAGTATTCATAGTTGTAAAATAAGTAGTAGTAGTAGTTGTAGTAGTAGTAATTGTAATGTAGTAGCAGTAATATTAGGTGTAGGAGTAGTAGTTGTAGTAGTAGTAGAAGTAATAGCATTAGAAGTGGTAGATGGATTAGTAGGTGTAGTAACAGCAGCAGCAACAACAGTAATAGTAGTAATTGTAAAATTAGTTGGAGTAGTAGTAGTAACAGCAATCATAGAAGTAGAAGTAGTAGCAGTAGTAGTAATTTTAGGTGAAGTAATAGTAGTAGTAGTGGTAGATCATGTAGAAGGTTTATCTTACCGAAGTTGTGGGAGAAGTTAAGTATTAGAAGTAGTAGTAGTTGTAGTAATAGTGGTACTAGTAGTTGTAGTAGTCATAGTAGCAATAGGAGCAGGAGTAGTAATAGTAGTAGTAGTAATAGGAGTAATTGTACTAATAGTAGTAGTTGTAGTAATAGAAGTAGTATTAGGAGTGCTAGTCATAGTAGAAATAATGATAGTAGTAGTAGTACTAGTAGTAGTAGTAGTTGTAGAAATAATAGTAGTAATAAGAGTAGTAGTATGAGTTGGAATTCTATTAGGAGTACTAGAAGTTGTAGTGGTAGTTATTAAAGTAGTAGGAGTAGTAGCTACAGTTGGAGTTGGAGTAGGTGTAGTGTAGCATTAAAAGTCACAATAATAGACTTTTGTTAGTAAAAGTAGAAGTAGTAGCTATAGTGGTAGCTATAGTAGTAGTAGCAGTAGCACGAGTAGTAGTAGTCGTAGTAATAGTAGTAATAGTAGTAGTAGTAGTAGTAGTAGTAGTAGTAGTAGTAATAGAAGTATTAATAGCAGTAGTTGTAGTCATATTAGTAGTAGTAGTGGTAGAAATAACAGCAGCCATAGTAGAAGTAGCAATAGGGGTGTTAGGCGTAGTAGTAGTTGGAGTAGTAGTAGTTGTAATAGTAGTACTAGTAGTAGTAGTAGGAGGAGTATTAGGATTAGTTGTAGTATTAGTTTAAGTAGCAGTAGCAGTACTAGTAGCAGTAGTAGCAATATTAGTTGTAGTAGTGGTGGTGGTAGTTGGAGTAGTATTAGTAGCTTTAGCAGTGGTCATAATAGTAGTTGTTCTAGTAGTAATAGTAACTATTGTAGCAGTAGCAGTTGTTGTTGTAGTAGTGGTGGTAGTTGTAGTATCGGTAATAGTAGTAGGAGGAGTAGGAGTAATAGGAGGAATAGGAGTTGGAGTCGGAATATAAGTAGTAGTAGTAGTAGTAGTGGTACCTGCGATGATAGTTGTAGTAGTAGTTGTAGTTGTGGTTGTAGTATTAGTTGTAGTAGTATTAGTTGTAGTAGTAGTTGTTGTTGTTGTAGTAGAAGTCAAAGTAGTATCAATAGTGGTACTACTAGTAGTAGTAGTTGTCATGGCCGTGGTCGAAGTAGTAGTAGCAGTAGTAGTAGTAGTAGAACTAATTGTAGTGGACGTAGGAGTAGTAGGAGTAGTAGTAGTTATTGTAGTAATAGTAGTTGTACTTGTAGAAGTAGTAGTCATAGCAGTGGTAGTAAGAGGAGTAGAAGCCGTCGTAGTAGCAGTATATGTAGTTGGAGTAGGAGTAGTAGTTGTAATTGTAGTTGTAATAGTAGTAGTAGTAGTAGTTGCCGTGGTGACAGTAGCAATAGCCATAGAAGTGGTGGTAGTATTAGTAGTAGCGGTGGTTGTTGTAGTAGTTGTAGTAGCAGCAATAATAGTAGTAGTAGTAGCAATACAAGTAGTAGCAATTGTGGTACTACTAGTAGTAGCAGCAGCAACAGTAGTAGTAATATAAGCAGCAATAGTAGTTGTAGTTGTTTTAGTAGTTGTAGTAGTTATAGTAATAGTTGTGGGAGTAGTAGTAGTACTAGTAGTAGCAGTTGTAGTAGTTGTGTTATAGTAGTAGGTATAGTAGTAGTAGCAGAAGTAGTAGTAGTAGCAGTTAACGCAGTTGTAGTGGTAGTAGTAGCAGCAGCCGTAATGGTAGTAGTAGTAGTAGGATTAGAAGTAGTAGTATTTGCAAAAGTAGTATTAGTTTTAATATTAGGAGTACTAGTATTAGGAGTGTAATTAGCGGTAGAGTTGGAGTAGGAGTAGTAGTAGTAGCAGAAGTAGTAGATGTTGTAGTAGTAATAGTCGCAACAGAAGAAGGTGTAGGAGTTGGAGCAGGAGCAAGAGCAAGAGTAGTAGTAGTAGAAGTGATAGTTGCAGTACGAATAATATTAGTAGTAATAGTAGCAATAGTAGCAGCAATAGTTGTAGAAGCAACAACAGCAATTGAAGAAGCAGCAACATCTATTGTAGAAGTAGCAAAGGTGGTTGTCATAGTAGCAGTATTAGTATCAGTTGTTATACTAGTAGTAGTTGTAAGAGTAGGAGTAGTAGTAGCAGTAGTACATGTAGAAGTAGTAGTAGTAGTAGCAAAAGTTGGAGTAGGAGTTGTAGTAGAATTAGTAGTAGTAGTAGTAGTAGTAGTAGTAGCTGCTGCAGCAGAAGCAGCAGTAGTTATAGTAGCAGGAGTAGTAGTAGTAGTGGTAGCAGTAGTAGTAGAAGTAGCAGCAGTAGTATTCGTAGTAGTAGTATTAGTAACAGAAGTATTAGTTGTAGTAGTAGCAGTTGTACTAGTAATAGAACTAGCAGTAATAGTGGTAGCAGCAGCAACAGCAGTTGTAGTAGTAGTAGTAGTAGTAGTAAAAGGAGTAGTAGTAGTTATAGTAGTAACAGTAGTAATAATAGTAGTAACAGTAGTAGTAGTAGTATTAGCAGCGGTAGTAGGAGTAGTAGTTATTGTCGTAGTAGAAGTAGTTGTAGTACTCAGAGTAGTAGTAGGGGTTGGAGTTGGAGAAGGAGTCGTATTAGGAGTTATGGTGTTGGTAGTAGTAGTAATAGTAGGAGTAGTCATAGTAATAGTAGTCGGAGTAGGAGTAATAGCAGTAGTTGTAATAGAAGTATAGTAGTAGTAACAGTTGTAGTAGGAGTAGTAGAAGCATTAGGAGTAGTAATAGTAGTAGTAGTTGTTGTAGTAGTAGTAGTTGTAGTAGTAGTAGTTGTAGTAGTAGTAGTAGTAGTAGCAGTAATAGTAGTAGTAGGAGTAATAGTAGGGGTAGGAGTTGGAGTCGGTGTATAAGTATTAGTAGTAGTAGTAACAATGGTAGTTGTTGTAGTACTTGCGGTGGTAGTTGTCGTAGTAGTTGTAGTAGTGGTGGTTGTAGTAGTTGTAGTAGTAGTTGTTGTTGTAGTAGTAGTAGTAGCAGTAGTATCAGTAGTGGTATTAGTAGTAGTAGTAGTAGTATTAGAAATAGTTGTAGTAGTTCTAGTGGCAATAATAATAGTAGGCTTCGTAGTAGTAGTAGTAGTAGTAGTCGTGGTGGTGGTGGTCGGAGTAGTAGTACCAATAGTATTAGTAGTAGAAAAAGTAGTTGTAGTGGACATAGGAGTAGTAGTAGTTGTTGTTGTTGTTGTAGTAGTAGTACTAGTAATACTAGTGGTAGTAGTGGTAGTAGTAGTAGTAATAGCTGCAGTAGCAGAAGCAGCTGTTGTTATAGTAGCATGAGTAGTAGTAGTAGTGGTAGTAGTAGTAGTAGAAGTAGCAGCAGTAGCATTCGTAGTAGTAGTATTAGTAACAGTAGTATTAGTAGTAGTAGTTGTAGTAATAGCAGCAGTTGTACTACTAATAGAACTAGTAGTAATAGTGGTAGTAGCAGCAGCAGCAGTTGTTGTAGTAGTAGTAGTAGTACTAGTAGTAGTAAAAGGAGTAGTAGTAGTTATAGTAGTAACAGTAGTAATAGTAGTAGTAATAACAGTAGTAGTAGTAGTAGTAGCAGCATAGTAGTAGTAGTCATTGTCGAAGCAGACATAGTTGTAGTACTCAGAGTAGCAGTAGGGGTTGGAGTTGGAGGAGTCGTAGTAGGAGTTGTAGTAGTGGTAGTAGTAGTACAAGTAGTAGTAGTAGTAGTAGTAGTTGGAGTAGGAATAATAGCAATAGTAGTAGTAGTAGCAGTTGTAGTAGGAGTAGTAGTAGGAGTAGGTGAAGTAATAGTAGTAGTAGTAGTAGTAGTAGTAGTAGTTGCTGTTGTTGTTGTTGTTGTTGTTGTTGTTGTTGTAGTAGTAGTAGAAAAAGTAGTAGTAGTAGGAGTAATAGTAGGAGTAGGAGTTGGAGTCAGTGTATAAGTAGTAGTAGTCGTAGTAACAATGGTAGTAGTTGTCGTACTTGCGGTGGTTGTTGTAGTAGTAGTTGTAGTACTTGCGGTGGTAGTTGTAGTGGTAGTTGTTGTTGTAGTAGTAGTATAAGTAGTATCAGTAGTGGTATTAGTAGTAGTATAAGTAGTATCAGAAATAGTTGTGGTAGTTGTAGTGGTAGTAATAATAGTAGGCTTCGTAGTAGTTGTGGTAGTAGTAGTCGCGGTGGTGGTGGTTGGAGTAGTAGTACCAATAGTAGTAGTAGTAGTAAAAGTAGTTGTAGTGGATGTAGGAGTAGTAGTTGTTGTTGTTGTTGTTGTTGTAGTGGTAGTAATAGTAGTAGTAGTAGCTGTTACTTCTATTGCTACTACTATCACAACTACTACTACTCCTGCTACTATAACTACTGCTGCTTCTGCTGCTGCAGCTACTACTACTACTACTACTACAACTCTTACTACTAGTTCTACTACAACTCCTTCTCCAACTTTTGCTACTACTACTACTGCTCCTCCACCTACTACTGCTAGTACTACTACTAGTACAACAATTGATACTACTACTGCTACTACTATTACCACCTTTACTGCTTCTACAACTGATGTGCTGCTTCTTCTACAACTGTTGCTGCTAATACTACTACTATGACGCCGTAAGATGATGAGGACTTGCAGCGAGCACGGCTGACGACTACGAGCCGACGCCCGGCGCCGCCGACGCCGACATCCTCCTTCTGCTGCAACTACTACTACTATAACTACTACTAATTCTGCTACTACTACTACTCCTACTCCAACTCCTACCGCTAATTACACTCCTATTACTAGTACTCCTAATATTACTACTAATACTACTATTGCAAATACTACTACTTCTACTCCTATTACTACAACAACAACTACTATTACTACCATTATTGCTGCAGCTACTACTACCACTACAACTATGTTAACTACTACTGCTACTACTACTGCTACTGCTACAGCTACTACTATAACACTATGACTACAACTGCTACTACTACTACTACTACTGCTACTACTGCTGCTACTACTAGTAGTACCACTACTGCTACTACTTATATTGTTATACTACTACTATTACTACTTCTACTATTGCTACTACTACTATTACTACTACGCCTACTTCCACTACTGCTACTGTTGCTACGACTACTACAACTACTATTACTAAGACTACTACTACTACTTATAATACATCTACTACTGCTACTGCATCTATTGCTACTATTACTACTACAAATACACATGCTACTACTACTGCTGCTGCTACTGCTTCTACAGCGACAATTGGTAGTACTACTGTTATTGCTTCTTCTACTACTACTACTTCTCCTTGTAGTACACAACTGCTACTACTACTGCTACTACCACTACTTCTACTTCTGCTACTACGACTACTACTGCTTCTGCTTCAACTAGTTCTGCTAATACTACTTCTTCTACTATTGCCAGTACTACTACTGCTACTACTGCTGCTACAACAACAACTACTGCTACCACTCCTACTACTACAACTACTACTGGTCTTGTTGCTATAACTTCTACTACAGCTACTATGACTTCTACTA
The DNA here is from genome assembly GCA_005019695.1 of Trichopus zeylanicus subsp. travancoricus. Taxonomy (NCBI): domain Eukaryota; kingdom Viridiplantae; phylum Streptophyta; class Magnoliopsida; order Dioscoreales; family Dioscoreaceae; genus Trichopus; species Trichopus zeylanicus. The sequence goes on from RXID01021663.1 coordinate 139,617, forward strand.
CTACTATTTCTTCCACTCCTACTGCTGCTATTACTTCTACTACTATTGCTAATCCCATAACAACTACTGATGCTACTACGGCCACTAGTACATCTACTTCTACTGCTACTTCTGCTATTGCTGCTACTACTACTACTACTTCTACTACTACTACTATTACAACTACTACGGCTACTACAATGATTGCTAAGATTACAACTAGTACAACTAGTACTTCTACTACTACTACTACTACTACTGCTGCTGTTGCTGCTGCTATTGCTGCTGTTGATAATACTACACCTATTATTACTACTACTACAACTACAACTACTACTACTATTGTAGCTACTACTACTACTACAACAACTACTACAACTACTCCTATTTCTCCTCCTCGTACTACTAGTAGTACTACTTTCCATAAAACTACTACTACTGCTACTATGACTAAAATGACTACTACAAATATTGCCACTACTGCTACTACTACTACCACTAATGTTGCTTCCCCCACATTTGCCATTACTGCTGCTAACACTGTAACCACTACTTCTACTTCTACTACTACTATTGCTACTACAATAGCGGCAATTGCTACTACTGTTGCTACTATTACTTATCCTACTACTACAACTACTACTACAACTTCTGCTACTATTACTACTACTATAGATACTACTACTACTGCTACTACAACTTTTACTACTACTACAGTGGTAGCTTCTGCTATTACTACTAATGCGGCAACTACTATCCCTCCTACTACTGCTACTACGACTACAACTACAACTACTACTAGTACTACTTCTATTACAGCTACTATCGCTACTGCCACTAGTAGTACTACTACGACTTCTGCTACAACTGGTCCAACTAATCCTACTAGAACAACTACTACTTCTTCTTCTACTACTACTACTAGACTGCTACCTCTACTACTACTATAGCTACTACTATTGCTGCTACAGTTACTATAATTACTACTACTACTACTAACTTCTACTTCTACTACTTCTAGTACTACCTCTACTGCTTTTGTTGCTACTATTACAAATACTGCAACAACAACAACTACTACTGCTACTGCTACTACTGCTTCTACTACTGCCACTTGTACCACTACTGCTACACTCCTACTACTGCTACTACTTCTGCTATTACTACTACTGCTACTGCTGCAATTTTTGCAATAGTTACTACTACTACTGCTATTACATATTCCACAACTCTTACTGCTATCACTAATAATACTTATACTTTTGCTGCTACTACTACTACAATAACTATTACTATTGCTACTACTACTACTACAGCTACTACTACAACTACAACAACAACTACTACTACAACTATTATAACTTCTACAAGCTCTGCTACTACTTTGACTTTTACGATAACCACTATGGCTACTACTACAATTGCTACCACTACTCCAATTAGTACTACCGCTACTACTGCTACTATTGCTACTACTGCTGCTGCTACTACTATAGCTACTTTTGCTTCGACTACCAGTACAACCAATACTACTGCTACTACTATGACTGCTACTACTACTAGAACTGCTACTGCTATAGCTGCAGCTTCTATAGCTACTGCAACTACTATGACTACTACTATTGCTACCACTGCTACTACTATAGCTACTGCTGTAACTGCTACTACTGCTACTACTGCTACTGCTGCTACTACTTCTGCTACTACTACTATGACTACTAGTACTATTGCTACAACTATTGTTGTAGTTGCTATGGCCACGCTACTACAATTACTACTCCAACTGCTATTATTACCACTACTGCTACTAATATTACTAATATTACTACTACTACTACTACTATTTGAAGGAATAGTAGTAGTAGCAGTAGTACTAGAAGTACTAGTAGCAGTAACACTAGTAGTGTCAGTAGAAGTAGCAGTAGGGGTAGTTGAAGTAGTTGTAGTAGTAGTAGAAGTAGTAGTAATAGTAGTAGTAGCAGCAGTAGTAGTAGTAGAAATAGTAGTCCTAGTTGTAGTAGTAGTACCAGCAGTAGCAATAATAGTCGTAGTAGTAGCAGAAGTAGTAGCAGTAGCAATGGTCGCATCAGTAGATGTAGTAGTAGAAATTGCAGCAATATTAGAAGTTATAGTAGTAGTAGTTATAGTTATAGTAGAAGTAGTGGTATTAAGAGTAGTATTAGTAGTAGTAGTAGTAGCAATAGTAATAGTAGTCGTAGCAGCTATAGTATCAGTAGTAGTAACATTAATGTTAGCAACAGTAGTAGCAATAGTGGTAGTAGCTGTAGCAATAATTGTAGTAGTAGTAACAGCAGTAGCAGTATCAGCAAGACTCATCGTAAGTAGCATTAGAAGAAGAAGTAGTAGCAGTAGTAGTAGTATCATTAGTAGTAGTAGTAGTAGTGCTAGTAGTGGTAGCAATAGTAACAGAACTAGTCGTAGTAATACTAGTAGTGGTAGTAGAAGTTGCAGTAGTAGTAGAAGAAGTAGTAGTAGCAGCAGTAGCAGTAGCAGTAGCAGTAGTCATAGTATTTGTAGTAGAAGAAGTAGTAGCAGTAGGAGTAGCACTAGCTGTGGTAGTAGCACTATTAGTAATAGTATTAGGAGAAGTGGTAGTAGTACTAGTAGATATAGTAGTTATACTAGTAGAAGTAGTACTAGCAATACCTATTGTAGTAGTGGTAGTCATAGTAGTAGCACTAGTAGTAGCAGTAGTAGTAGCTATAGCAAAAATAGTAGGATAAGTAGTAGTTGTAGTTGTAGTAGGAGCAACAACTATTATAGCAGCAGCAGTAGTAGTAATAGTAGGAGTAGCAACAGTTGCAGAAGAATCAATACTAGCAATCATTCTAGTAGTAATAGTTGTAACAGTAGCCGCAGAAGTAGTAGACGTACTTGCTGTTGTAGCAGTAGTAGAATTAGTATTAATAGAAATAGTAGTAGCAGAAGTAGCAGTAGTAGTGATAGCAGTATTGGCAGTAGTACTAGTAGTAGTAGCACGAGTAGTGGCAGTAGAAGTAGCAGAAGTTGTGGTAGAAGTAGTAGTACTAATAGTAGTTGTTGTAGTAGTCATAGTAGTAGTAGCAGTAGTAGAAATAGTCATAGTAGTAGTAGTAGTAGTCGCAGTAGTAGTACCAGTTCAAGTAGTAGTTTTAGCAGAAGAAGTACTAGTAGCAATAGTAGTAGTAGGAGTAGTATTGGTAGTAGCAGTCATAACAGTAGCAGTAGTAGTAGAAGTAGAAGTAGTAGTCATAGTAGCAGTAGTAGATGTAGCAGTAGTATAAGAAGTAGTAGTTGGAGTAGAAGTGACCATAACAGTAGTACTTGGAAAAGTAGTAGTAGTAATTATAGCAGTAATTGTAGTAGTAGCCATTATAGTAGCAATAGCAACAATTGTAGTAGTAGGAATACTAGTAGCTGTGGTGGCCGTAATAGCAGCAGCTGTAGTAGTAGCAGTAGTAGTAGTTGCAGCAGTACTAGCAGTAGCCGTAGTAGTAGTAGCAGTAGTACTAGCAGTAACCGTAGTAGTAGCAGTTGTTGCAGTAGTAGCAATAGCAGCAGTAGTAGTTGCAGTAGTAGTAGTAGAAGTGGTAGCAGTAGTTTTTGTTATTGTGGAAATAGCAGTAGCAGTAGCAGAAGCAGTAGTAATAATAGTAGTAGTAGTAGCATCAGTAGCAGTAGTATTAATAGTAGAAGTAGTAGTAGCAGTACTAGCTGAAGTTGTAGTTGTAGTTGTAGTAATAGAAGACGTAGCAGTCATAGAAGTAGTAGTAGTAGTAGTAGTAACTATAGCCATAGTAGCAGCAGCAGCAGTTGTAGTAAGTTGTAGTAGTAGCAATAGTAGTAGTAGTGGTAGTAGTAGCAATAGTAGTAGTACTAGCAGTAGTAGCAGTAGTAGGATTCGTAGTTGTTGTAGTAGTGGTAGTAGTTGTAGTTGAAGTAGAAGTAGTAGTAGCCAAAGCAGTTGCAGCAGCAGTAGTAATAGTAGTACTAGAAGTAGTAGTTGTAGCAATAGTTGTAGCAGAAGTAGAAGTAGTAAATGAAGTAGTAGTGGTCATAATAGTCATTGTAATTGTAGAAGCAGATGTAGTGGTACTAGTAGTAATAGTAGTACTTGTGGTTGTACTAGTAGTCAGAGATGTAGTAGTTGAAGTTGATGCAGTTCTAGTTATAGTAGTAGCAGAACTAGTAGTTATGGCGGAAGTAGTAGTAGTTGTAGTACTAGTAGTAGTCGCAATAAAAGTAGTAGTTGTTATTATCGTTGTAATTGAAGCAGTACTTGTTATTGCTGAAGTTGTAGTAGTAGGAGAAGTGGTAGTGGTAGTAGTAGTAGTAGAAGTAGTTGTAGTAGGAGCAGTAGTTGCAGTAGTAGGAGTAGTAGTAGTAGAAGATGTAGTTATTATGGCGGAAGTAGCAGTAGTTGTAGTAGTAGCAGTAGTCGTAGAAAAAGTATTAGTAGTAGTTCTTGTTGTAACCGTTACAGTAGTTATTGTTGCTGAAGTTGTAGTAGCAAGAGAAGTGGTAGTGGTAGTAGTATTAGTAGTAGAAGTAGTTGTAGTAGCAGCAGTAGTTGAGATAATACAAGTAGTGGTAGTAGTGGTAGTAGTAGCGGCAACAATAGTAGTGGTAGTAGTAGTAAAAGTAGCAGCAGTAGTTGTAGTAGTAGTAATAGTAGTAGTAGTTGTTGTAGCTGAAGTAGTAGTAGCAGTTGTAGTAGTAGATGTAGTAGTCATGGCAACCATAGTAGTAATAGAAGTAGTAGTTGTAGTAGTTGTAGTTGCAGTAGCAATAATAGGAATAGTGGCAGCGGCAGCAGCAGTAGTAGTAGTCATACTAGTTGTAGCAGCAGTAGTAATAGTAATAGTGGCAGCAATAGTAGTAGTAGTAGGAGTAGCAGTAGTAGTTGTAGTTGTAGTAGTAGGAGTATCAGTAGTAGCATTGGAGGTTATAGTAGTAGCAATAGGGGTAGTAGTATTTGTGGCAAAAGATGCAGTAGTATTAGTAGCAACAGTAGTGGGAGTTGGAGCAGTAGTCGAAGTAGTGGTAGTTGGAGCAGTATTTCTCACAGTAGTTGTAGGAGTACCATTTGCAATAGCAGTTGAAGAAGTAGTAGTAGCAATAGTATTAGCAGGGGTATCATTAGTAGTGATGATAGTAGTAGCATTAGTAGCACGAGTTGTTACAGTACTAGAAGAAGTAGCAAAAGTAGTAATAGTAGCAATAGCAGTAGTTGTAGTAGAAGTAGTAGTATTAGTAGTAGGACCAGTAGTTGTCGTAGCAATAGCAGAAGTAGCAGCAGCAGTAGTAGTTGTAGTAACAGTTGTAGTAGTGGTAGTACTAGTAGTACCAGTAGCTACAGTTATTGGAATACTAGTAGTAGCAATAGTCATTGTAGTAGGAGAAGTTGCAGTAGTAGTAGAAGCAGCAACTGTAGTAGTGGCAGCAGTAGTATCAGAAATAGTAGTAATAGTAGTAATAGAAGTAGTATCAGTAGTAGGAGTGGTAGTAGTAATAGTCATAAAAGTAGTAGTCATCGTCGTAGTCGTAGCAGTTGTTGTAGTAGTAGTAGTAGCTATAATAGTAATAGTAATAGAAGAAGTACTAATAGCAATAGCCACAGTAGCATTCGTAGTAGTAGTCATAGTAGTAATAGTAGTAGTTTTAGTAGTTGTAGTAGTAATAATAGCAATAGTAGCAATAATAGTAATAGTTATAATAGTAGCAATAGTTGTAGTAGTAGTAGTAGCTTTAGTAGTTGGGGTAGTAGTAGCAGTGGTTGCTGTAGTCAGAGTAGTAGCTGTAGTTAGAGTCGTGGTGGCAATAGTGGTCGTAGCAGTAGTTGCAGTAGTAGAAGATGTAGCAGTGGCAGCAATAGTAGTTGTAGTAGCAACAACAGTAGTAATAATAGTGGTAGTAGTAGTAGCAGTAGCAGTAGCAGTAGTTGTAGTAGTTGTAGCAGCAACAGTTGTTGTTGTTATAGTAGTAGCTATAGTAGTAGTGGTAGGAGTAGTACAAGCTATAGTAGTAGTAGAAACAGGAATAGTAGCAGATGGAACGACAACGTCAGTAGTAGTTATTATTGTTGCAGTATAAGTCGTAGTAGAAGCATTAGTAGTAGTGCCACAACTTGTAGCAGTTGTAGTAGTAGGAGGAGAAGTAGTAGTAGCAGAAATAGTAGTTGTACAAGTAGTAGCAGTAGTAGAAGTAGCTATAGTAGTAGTGGTGGTAGTAGCTACTATAGCAGCAGTAGTAGAAGTTGTAGTAGTTGTAGTAGTAAAAGTAGAAGCAATAGTAGCAGTAGTTGCAGGCTTAGTATTGGTAGCAGTAGTAGCCGTAGCGGTAGTAGTAGTAGTAGTCGTAGTTGTCATAGCAGAAGTAGCCATAGTAGTAGTTGTAGCGATAGTAATAATAGTAGTAGCAGTTTTTGTAGTAGCAGTAATACTATGTAGCAATAGTAGTAGTAGTAGTTACAGTGGTGGGAGAAGTATTAGTAGTGCCAGAAGTAGTACAAGTTGTAGTAGCAGTATTAGTTGTAGCAGCTACAATAATAGTAGTAGTGGCAATAGTAGTTGCTAAAGTAGTAGTAGTAGCAATAGTGGTAGCAATTGTTATAGTAGTAATAGTAGTAGTAGTAGTAGTAGTAGTAGTAGTAGTAGTAGTAGTAGTATTAGTGTAGTTGTAAAACCAGTAGCTGTAGTAGTAGAAGTAGTAGTCATAGAGGAAGTAGTAGTAGCATTAGTGGTAGTAGTGGTAGAAGTAGCAACTGTAGTAGTGGTAGTAGTAGTATTAGTAGAAGTAGCTACAGGAGTAGCTGGTGTAGTTGCAGTAGTAGTAATAGGAGTAGTATTCGCTACAACAATTTGTAGTAGAAGTAGCAGTAGTTATAGTAGTAGCAGTAGAAGCAGCAGCTGCCGCAGCAGCAGTAGTAGTAGCTGTAGCAAGAGAAGTAGTTGTAGTAGCTAAAGTAGTAGTAGTAGTAGTAGTAGTAGTAGTATGTTGGGGAGTCGCAAGAGCGTCAAACCAAATCCATATAGTGAGCCAGACACCAAACCATTCCAAAAGCTCAAACTCATGGGATATGGGTCTTTTTCACTATATCTATTGGACTCTATCTATCCAATATTCAATATGGGACTAATTCATCACACCTGACATTATAATAATCTCCCCCTTCAGGTGTGATTTGACCACATCAATTTAACACTCTTAATTAAGAACTCTTTTATTCGACCACTTCCACCGTGTGACCCATGTCCTCGCACTGTCCTCTAGTGCCCGCGCCCTTGCGTCGGCTTCTGGTGCACACACTTATGGGCTCGCCATCCTAGTGCCAGCGCATGCGCCGTCTCTTCGGTCTTAAGCCGGCCTCGCACAAGTGCCCGAGCCCTTGGGCCTGCACTCACGCCCTTGCCGGCCTCGCGCCCACGTCCTCTCGCCGGTCTTTGCCATGAGACTAACATGTGACTCAATTCAATCGCATCATCGCGATAATTTTTGGTCTTAAGAGTTTGCACAGCTTCAAACCTGAAGCTCTGATACCACTTGTTGGGGAGCTACAATAGTGTCAAACCAGATCCATATAGTGAGCCATACACCAAACCATCCCAAAAGCTCAAGCTCATGGGATATGGGTCTTTTTCACTATATCTATTGGACTCTATCTATCCAATATTCGATATGGGACTAATTCATCACACCTGACATTATAATAGTAGTAGTAGTAGTAGTAGTAGTAGTAGTTGCAGCATCAGTAGTAGTAGTAGCAGTAGCAGCAACAACAACAACAACAACAGTAGCAGGAGGAGGAGGAGTAGTAGTAGTCATCGTATCAGTCGTACCAGTAGTAGAAGTAGTAGTAGTAGCAGCAGCAGTAGTAGTTTTAATTGCTACATTAGTTTGTAGGAGGAGTAGTAGCAGTAGTAGCAGTAATAGTAGTAGTAGTAGGAGTACTAGCAGTAGTAATGACGGTAGTAGTAGTAGGAGTAGTAGTGGTAGTACTAATAGTAGGAGCAGTACTAGTAGTTGTAGTAGCGGTAGGTGCAAAAGTTTTGTAAGAGAATTAGTACTAGTAGCAGCAGTAGTAGTAGTGTTTGGAGTAGTAGCAATGGTTGCAGTAGTTGTAGTATTAAGAGTAGCAGTAGTAGTAGCGGGAGCTGTAGTACTAGGTGTTAGGGAAGAAGTAGTATAAGTCGTAGCAGTAGTAGAAGATCTAATGGTATTTGTAGTAGAAGTACTAGCAGAAGTTGCAGTAGTTGTCGTGGTAACAGTAGTAGCAGAAGCTGCAGTAGTTGTAGTGGTAGTAGTAGTAGCTGTAGTAACAGCAGCAATAACAAAAGTAGTAGTAGTAGTAGCTATAGTAGTAGTAGTAGGAGGAGAAGTAGTTAAAGTAGTAGTAGAAATAGTAGTAGTACTAGTAGTTATAATAGTAGTCATAGTAGTTTTAGCAATAGTTGTAGTAGTAGTCACAGCAGCCGTATTAGTGGTTGGAGTAGTAGCAGTACAAGTAGTAGTAGTAATAATAGCAATAGCAATAGCAGTAATTGGAGTAGTATTAGTAGTAGTAGTAGTTGCAGTAGGAGTCGTAGTAGTAGCAGTAGCAGCAGAAGTTGTAGTAGTAGGGCCAATAGCAGTAGTAGTGGGAGTATTATTAGTAAAAATAATAGTAGTAGTAGTAGTAGTAGAGGAAGCAATAGTAGTAGTAGTAATTGTAGTAGGTGCAGTCGTAGTAGTAGTAAGAATAGTAGTAGTAGTATAGCGGTAGTAGCAGCAGTAGTAGTTGCAGTAGCAGTAGTAGCAGTAGTAGTAGTAGTCGTACTAGCAGTTGGAAAAGTAGTAGTAGTGGCTATAGCTGTAGCAGTAGCAGTAGCAGTTTTAGTAGTAGCGGTAGTCGTAGTAGTTGGAGAAGTACCAGCAATAGTCAAAGTAGCAGCAGTAGCAATAGTAATCAAAGTAGTAGTAGTGGTAGTAGAAATAGCAGTAGCAGTAGCAACAAAAGTAGTAGAAGTTGCAGTTGTAGTAGCAGTAGTAGAAGTTGTAATAGTAGTATTAGTAGTAGCAGCAACAACAGTAGTAGTAGTTGTTTAAGTGGTTGGGGTAGCAGTTGTTATAGTTGTAGCAGATGTAGTAGTAGTAGTAGCAGTAGTAGTAGTAGTAGTAGTAGCGGTTATCATAGAACAAGTAGTAGTAGTAGTAGGAGAAGTAGGATTATCAGTGGTAGTAGTAGCGGTTGTACAGTAGTAGTAGGAGTAGTAGTAGTTGTATCAAGAGTAGTAGTAGTAGTAGTAGTAGTAGTAGTAGTAGCAGCAGCAATAAGAATAGTAGTTGCAGTAGTAGAAGTAGTTGGAGCAGCATTAGTAGCAGTGGTAGTAGCAGTAGTCGTAGTAGTAACAGTAGCAACAATAGCAGTAGTGGTAGGGGAAGTAGTAGTAGTAGTAGGAGCAGTAGCATTAGTACTAGGAGTTGTACTCGTAGTTCGAGTAGTAGAAGAGTGGTAGTAGCGGTAGCTATAGTAGTATTATTTCTAAAAATAATATTAGTAGTTGTAGTAGTAGAAGTTGGAGTAATTGTGGTAATAGTGGGAGTAGGAATAGAAGAAATAATAGCAGTAGTAGTATTATTAGTTGCAGTAGTTGTAGTAGCAGTTGGAGAAGTAGTAGTTGTTGTTGTAATAGTTGGAGTCGTAATGGAAGGAGAAATACTAGTAGTAGGAGCAGCAGCAGCAGTAGTACAGGTAGCAATAGTAGTCGTAGTAGTTCTAGTAAAAGAAGTAGTAGCTGAAATAGTAGTAGTAGCAGTAGTAGCAGTAGTAGCAGGAGTAGTAGTAGTAGGAGGAGGAGGAGGAGGAGTAGGAGCAGTGGTAGCGGTCGTCATAGTAGCAGTAGAAGCAGGTGCAGTAGTAGTAGTAATATTAGTAGTAGTAGCAGTAGCCATTGTAGCAATTGTAGTAGTAGTAGCAATAATAGCAGTAGTAGCAATCGTAGCATTAGTAGTGGTAGTAGTTGTTGTTGTAGTAGTATTTTTAGTATTTGGGTTAGTTGTACTAGTTGTTGAAGCTGTAGTAGTAGTAATGTTAGTAGCAATAGTTGTAGTAGCTATCATAGTAGCAGCAATAGTAGAAGTAGGAGAATTAGTAGCAGTCATAGTAGCAGTAATAGTAGCAATAGTAGTAGTAGAAGTAAAGTAGTAGTAGGAGCAGTATTTATAGTAGCAATAGTAGTAGTAGAAGTAGTTGTTGTAGTAGGCGAAGTAGTAGTAGTTGCAGTTGCAGTAGTTAGTTAATGTAGCCGTGACATTAGTAGTAGTAGTAGTAGTCAGAGTAGGAGTAGCAGAAGTTGTAGTAGAAGGTAAAGCAGCAGCAGCAGCAGCAGTAGTAGTAGTAGTAATAGTTGTAGTACACTAGTAGTAATAGTTGTCATAATAGCAGTAGTTGTAGTAGTTGTGTTAGAAAAAGTATTAGTGGTAGTAGTAGTTGTAATAGTATTAGCAGAAGTAGTAGCAATAGTAGTAGTGAGTGGAGTAGTTATTGTTGTTGTTGTAGTAATAATAGTAGTAGTAGTAGCTGTAGTAATAGTAGTAGCAGTAGTAGTCGTACAAGCTGTAAAAGTAGTAGAAGTAGTAGTAGTAGTAGCCGTAGTACTTGTTGTAGTAGTTGTAGAAGTTGCATTAGTAGTAGAAGTAGGAGTAGTTGTGGCACTTGTAGTAGTTGGAGTTGTAGTAGTAGTAGCAAATGTAGGAGAGGGAGTAGTTGTAGTAGTAGGAGTATCAGTAGTAGCAGTAGTGGTAGGAGTATCAGTAGTACTAATAGTGGTTGTAGTAGTAGTAGTAGTAGCAGGAGTAACAGTACTAGTAACAGGAGTACCAGTAGCAGTTGCTGTAGTAGTTGTAGTAGTTGTAGTAGTTGGAGCAGTATTAATCTCAGTAGTAGTAGTAGCAGTCATAGTAGTGACAGTAGCAGTGGTAGCAGTAGTAGTTGGCCAATTAGGAGTAGTAGCAAGAGCAATGCAGTAATAGTAGGAGGAACAGTTGAAGTAGTAGTAGTAGTAGTAGGAGCTATCATAGTAGTATTAGCAGTAGTAGTAGTAGTTATATTTGTAGTAGCAGTAGTAGCAATAGTAGTAGTAGCCGTAATAGCAGTTGTAGTAGTAGTAGTACCAGAAGCAGTAATTATAGTAGTTGTAGTTGTTGTAGTAGTTGTCGTAATCGCCATAGTGGGAGAAGTACCAGTAATAGTAGCTGTAGCAGCAGTAGTAGCAATAGTAGTTGTTGTAGTAGTAGTTGTAGTAAAAATAGTAGTAGCTGAAAGAGTATTTGTAGCAATAGTAGCAGTAGCAACAAGGGCTGTAGCAGTGGTTGTAGTTGTAGTAGTATCGATAATAGCACTAGCAGTAGTAGTAGCTGTAGTAGTAGCAGTAGTGGTATTAGTTGTTGCAAATGTAGTAGCAGCAGCAGCAGCAGTAGAAGTAGTAGGAGTTGGAGTAGCAGCAGTAGCAGTATTGGTACTAGTAGTAGTAGTGGCAGTAGTAGCAGTAAAAGTAGTAGTAGTTGTAGTAGTAGTAGTAGCACTAGTATCTGTATTAATAGTAAAAGTAGTAGAAGTAGTAGTAATAGTAGTAGTAGTTGTAGTAGTAGTAGTATTAGTAGTAGTAGTCGTATTAGTAGTAGTATTGATAGTAGCAGTTGCAGTAGCAGTAGTAGTTATAGTCGTAAGAGAAGGAGAAATACTAGTAATAGTAGCAGAAGTAGTAGTTCTACTGGTAGCAGCAGTAGTCCTTGTAGTAGTGGAAAAAGTAGTAGTAGTTGAAATAATAGTAGTAGTAGTAGCAGTAGCAGTTGCAGCACCAGCAGCACCAGCAGCTGTTGTAGTAGTAGGAGATGTAGCAGTAGTAGCAAGAGAAGTAGGTGCAATAGTAGTGGTATTAATATTAGCAATAGTAATAGTTGCCATTGTAGCAGTTGCAGTAGTAGTAGCAATAATGGTAGTGGTTGCAATAGTAGCAATAGTAGAAGTAGTAGTAGTAGTATTTTTAGTAGTTGGGGTAGTTGTAGTAGCTGTTGTAGCAATAGTAGTAATAGTATTAGTAGGAGTAGTAGTAGTGGCTATCGTAGTAGCAATAGAAGTAGTAGTAGGCGAAGTTGTAGTAGTCGTAGTAGCAGTAATTGTAGCGGTTGTAGCTCTAGAAGTGAAAGTAGGAGTTGTTGTAGCATTATTTGTAGTAGCAATATAGTTGCAGTAGTAGTAGTAGAAGGAGAAGTTCTAGTAGTTGCAGTAGCAGTAGTAGTAGTAGTAGTAATAGTAGTAGGAGTAGGAGTAGCAGTAGCAGTAGTTCTAGTAGCAGAAGTAGTAGTAGAAGGAGAAGTAGTAGTAATAGTAGTAGGACTAGTAGTAGTAGAAGTAGTAGCAGTATAAGTAGTAGTAGTAGTATTTGTTGTTGCATTAGTAGCACTTGTAGTAGCTGTAGTTGTAATAGTTGTAGCAATAGTAGGAGTCGTATTAGTAGCAGTAGCAGCAGTAAAAGTTGCAGCAATAGTAATTGTAGTAGTTGTAACAATAGTAGTATTTGTTGTCGCAATAATAGCAGTAGTAGCAATAGTAGTAGATGTAGTAGTAGTTGTGGTAGTAATTGCTGTAGCAATAGCAGTAATTGTAGCAGTCAAAGTAGTAGTAGCAGTTCTAGCAATAGCTGCCATAGCAGCAATAGTAGTAGTAGTAGTAGAAGTAGCAGTACTAGTTGTTGTAGTAGTAGTAATAGTAGTGGAAGAAGTGGATGCAGTAGTAGTACTTGTAGTAGTAGACGAAGAAGTAATAGTAGCTGAAGAAGTACTAGTAGTTGTATTGTAGTAGCGAAAGTGGCAGTAGTAAAATTTGTAGCTATAGTAGTAGTAGTGGCAGCAGTAGTACTAGTTGGAGTTGGAGTAGTAGTAGTAGCTGTTGTAGTAGCATTAGTAAAAGTAGTAGAGGAAGTTGTAGTAGTGGCAATAGCAGTGGCACCCGTAGCAGCAGTTGCAGTAGTAGTAGTAGTAGTAGTAGTAATTCTAGTTGTAGCAGTAGCAGTAGTAGCAGTCGAAGTAGTGGTAGCAGTATTTGTAGTAGTAGTAATAGTTGTTGGAGTAATAGTAGTAGTTGTAGTAGTAGTAGTAGTATAAGTAGCTGTAATACCAGTTGTTGCAGTTATTGTAGTAGCAATTGTAGTATTAACTGGAGTAGCAATAGTTGGAGTAGTAGTAGCAATAGTAAGAGTATTAGGATTAGTAGTAATTGCAGTAGCAGTCGTAGCTGTAGTAGTAGTAGTGGTGGCAGTAGCAGCAGCAACAAGCGTAGTTGTAGTAGCATTTGCAGTAGTTGTAGCATTAGTAGTAGAAGTAGTAGTAGCATTAGTGTTTGTTCTTATATTAGTAGCACTAATTGTAGTAGTAGAAGCAATATTTGTAGTAGTAGAAGTAGTTGTACTAGCAGTAGTTGTAATAGTAATTGTCATAGTTGTAGTAGCAGTAGTATTTGTTGTACCCACAGTTGCAGTAGTAGCAGTAATGGTAGATGTAGCAATAGTAGTTGTAGTAATTGTAGTATCAGCAGCAGCAGTTGCAGCAGTCGAAGTAGTGGTAGCAGTAGTAGCAGTAGTGGCAGTAGCAGCAGCAATATTAGTCGGTGTAGCAGCAGTAGTAATAGTTGTAGTAGTAGCCGTAGTAAAAGTAGTAGAGGAAGTTGTTGTAGTGGCAGTAGTAGTTGTAGCTGTAGTAGTAGTAGTAGTAATAGTAGTAGCAGATGTAGTAGTCGAAGTAGTGGTAGCAGTATTTGCGGTTGTAGTTGTAGTATTAGAAGTAACAGTTGTTGTAGTAGTAGTAGTACTAGTAGTAATCGTAGCAGTAATACTAATGGTAGTCGTAGTAGTAGTAATAACAGTAGTAGCAGTAGTAGTAGAAGTAGAATCTTCAATTGTAGTAGTTATTTTAGTAGTTGCGGCAGTATAGTAGTAGTAGCAAAAATAGTACTAGTAGTAGGATCAATAGTTGCAGAAGCAAAAGTAGTAGCAGTGGTAGTAGATGTAGCAGTAGTAGTAGCTATAGTACTAGTAGTATTAGTACTAGTAGCAGCAGTAACAAAATTAGTAATACCAATAGTGTAGTATTACTAGTAGTAGTGGTAGTAGAAGTAGAAGTAGTAGTACTATTATTATAGTATTAGCAGCAGAAGTAGAACTAGCAGCAGTAGTAGCAGTAGCAGTAGTAGTAGTACTAGCAGTAGGAGTTGTAGTACTAGCACCAGCTGTAGTAGTAATTGTGGTAGAATAAATAGTTACAGTAGTGGTAGTACTTGTAATAGTGGTAGTATTAGGAGTTGTTGTAGTAGAACCAGTGGTAGTAGTAGTTATAGTAGAAGTACTAGTAGCAGAAGTAGTATTAGTACTAATAGTAGTAGTTGTTGTTGTTGCAGCAGAAGTTGTAGAAATAATAGTAGCAGCAAAAGCAGTGGTGGTAGTGGTAGTTGTTATAATATTAGTATTTGTAGTAGGAGTAGTTACAGAAGTAGTAGTAGTAGCAGTAGTAGAAGTTGCAGTAGTTGTAATATTAGTATTTGTGGTAGTAGAAGTAGAAGTAGTAGTAGTATTAATCATAGTAGTAGTTGTAGTAGTAGCCGTAGTAGCAGTTATTGTTGTAGTAGTAATAATAGTTGTTGTAGTTGAAGTAATAGCAAAAGTAGTAGCAGCAGAAGTAGCAGCAGCAGTTGTCATAGTAGTAGTACTAGCAGTAGTAGTAGCAGTAAGAGAAGTAGCAGTAGTAGATGTAGTAGTAGTAGTTGTTGAAGTAGTAATGGTAGTAGTATTAGTAGCCACAATAGTAGTAGTAGTAGTATGAGTCGCTGCAATAATAGTAGTAGTAATAGTAGTAGTAGTAGAGGTAATAGTAGTAGTAGTAGTAACAGTGGTTGTAGTAGTAGTAGTAGGACAAGTAGTAGAAGCAATAATAATAGCAATTGTAGTAACTGTAATAGCAGCAGAAGAAGTAACAAAAGTAGTAGCAGTAGTAATAGCTACAGCAGTAGTAGCAGTAGTAGCAGAAGAAGAAGTAGCAATAGTAATAGTTGCAACAGTAGTAGCCGTAGCAGTAACAGCTGTAGTAATAGCAGTAACAATAGGAGGAGGAGGAGCAGCAACAACAATAGTATTCGTAGCAGTAGCAGCAGCAGTAGTAGCAGTAGTAATTGTAGCAGCAGCAGCAGCAGCAGCAGTAATAGTAATAGTAGTAGCATTAGTAGTAGTAATAGTAGTGGTAGTAGTAGTAGTAGCAGCAGTAGCAGAAGTAGTACCTATAGTAATAGTAGCATAGTAGTAGTGTTAGTTGCAATAGTAATAGTAGCAGCGGTAGTAACAGTAGCAGCAGCAGCAGCAGTAGCAGCAGCAGCAGCAGAAGTTGGAGTAGTAATTATAGTAGCAGTAGTAGTAGGAGTAGTAGTAGAAGTAGTAGTAGTAGTAGTAGTAGTAGTAGTAGTAGTAGTAGTACTAGTAGTAATAGTAGTAGTAGTAGTGGTAGCACTAGTAGTAATAGTAGGAGTAATAGTAGTAGTAGTAGCAGTAGTAGTAGTGGTTGCACTTCTAATAAATGTAGCACTAGCAGTATTAGTTGTATTAGGGGTAGTAGTGGTAGCAGTAGTCCTAATAGTAGTTACAGTAGTACTAGTACGAGTAGCTAGAAGCAGCAGTAGTAGCAGCAGTAGTTGCTGTATGATAAGTTGTTGGAGTAGCAGCAGCAGCAGCAGTAGTTGCAGAAGGAGTAGTAGTATTAGTTGTAGTAGTAAAAATAGAAGTAGTTGTAGAAGTAGTAGTATTTGTAGCTGTTGTTGTTATAGTAGTAGTGGTAGTAGTAGTTGCAGTAGTAGTAGTAGTAGTACAAGTTACAGTAGTAGTAGCAGAAGTTGTAGTTGCCGCACTAGCAGCCGCTCTAGTTACAGCATTCGTAGAAGCAGCACTGGTAGCCACAGCAGCAACAGTAGCACCAGTAGTAGTAGTTGCATTAGTAGTAGCAATACTAGTAGCAAAAGTATTAGTGGTAGTAGTAGCAATAGTTTTAGTAGTAATAGTAATGGTAGCAACTGTAGTAATTGTAGTAGAAGCAGTAGCAGTTTTTTTGCAGTAGCAGCTGCAGTAGTAGTAGTAGTAGAAGACGTAGTAGTAGTAGATATAGCAGTAGCAATAGTAGTTGAAGCAGTAGTTGTAGTAGTATTAGTAGCCACAATAGTTGTAGTAGTAGTAGTATTAGTCGCTGCAATAGTAGTAGTAGTAGTAGTAGCTGTAGTAGCAGCAGTAGTAGTATTAGTAGTAGTTGTTGTAGTGGCAATAGTCATAGTAGTAGTAGTACAAGTAGTTGTAGCAGTAGTAGTTGCAATTGCAGTAGCTATAATAGCAGCTGAAGCAGTAGCAGTAAAAGTAGTAGCAGTTGTTGTAGTAATAGCCGTAGCAATAGTAGTAGTAGCAGCAGTAGCAGCAGCAGCAGTCGAAGTAGTTGTAGCAGCAGTAGTAATAGTAGTAGTAGCAGCAGTAGCAGCAATAGTAGCATTTGAAATAGTTGTAGTAGTAGTAGCAGTAGTAGTAGTAGCTGCAGTAGCAGTCGTAGCAGCAACAACAGTAGTAATAGTTGTAATAGTAGTAGCAGTAGTAGTAGAAGAGTGGTAGAAGTAGTAGTAGTAGTACGACTAGTAGTTGTACTAGCACTAGTAGCATTATTAGCTGTAGTAGTTGTAGGGCTAGTGGCAGTAGAAGCAGCTGTAGCAGCAGTAGTAGTAGTAGCAATAATATCAACAGCAGTAGCAGTAGTAGTAACAATAGTAATATTTGCAGTAAATGCAGTTGTAATAGAAATAGTAGTTGTAGTAGTAGCAGCACTAGTAGTATTAGTTGCAAAAGTACTTGTAATAGGAGCAGTAGTAGTAGTAGAAGTAGAAGTAGTAGTAGTAGTAGTAGTTGCAGCAGCAGCATTAGTAGTAGTAGCAGTAGTAGTAGAAGTATTAGCAGCTGCGGCAGCAAAATTAGTAGTACTAAGAGTGTAGTGCTACTACTAGTAGTAGTAGTAGTAGCAGCAGGAGTAGTAGCTTTAGTAGTAGTAGTTATAATAGTGGTAGTAGTAGTAGCAGCAACAGCATTAGTAGTAGTAGTAAAGTGCCAGCAGTAGCAGCAGAACTAGCAGCAATAGTAGTAACAGTACGATTAGTAGTAGCAATAGTAGCAGTAGTAGTAACAGCGATGGTAGAAGCAGTTGCAATAGTGGTAGTAGTAGTGGTTGTAGAACTAGTAGAAGCAGAAGTAGTAGTAGCAATATCAGTAGCAGTAGTAGTAGTAGCAATAGTAGCAACAGTAGTAGTAGTAGTTGTTGTAGCAGTAGTAGTAGTGCAAGTAATAGTAGTAGTAGTAGTAACAGTGATTGTAGTAGTAGTTCTAGTAGTTGTAATATTATTGTTTGTAGTAGAAGTAGTAGTAGTAGTAGTAGTAGAAGTAGCAGTAGTAGTAGTTGTTGCAGTAGTTGTAATATAAGGTTTTGTAGTAGTAGTAGCATTAGTATTAGTAGTAGTAGAAGTAGAAATTGTAGTTGTATCAGTCATTGTAATAGTTCTAGTGGTAGCAATAGTAGCAGTTGTTATTGTTGTTGTAGTAGTTATTGTAGTAGTTAAAGTAATAGTAGAAATAATTGTCGCAAAAGTAGAAGTAGACTTTGGAATAGTAGTCATAGTAGTAGTACCAGTAGTAGTAGTTGTACCAGTAGTAGCAGCAGTAGTAGTGGTAGTAGGAGAAGTAGAAGTAGTAGCAGTATAAGTTGTAGAAGTAGTAGTTGTAGTAGTCATAGTAGTAGAAGTAGTAGCAGTAATAGTAGTTGCAGAGTTAATAGTACTAGTAGTAATACTACTAGTAGAAGTAGT